>PVKS010001015.1:78573-157754 GCA_004027875.1 Aplodontia rufa
TCCATTAGACATTTTCCATCAGTATTTATCTCTCTCCCCCAAACTCCCTCTCCTACTTTCTTCTTCTCTTTTTTCTTATCTTTCTATCTGTGTGTCTCTCTCAACTTCTCCATATAAACTAGCTAAGACCTTCTCTTAAATTATAAAGAAAGAACTACACACATTAATATATTTGACTGCTCTGAGATAGACTTTCCTGTTATCACATCATCACCCTTCTTTCCACAAAGGCCAAGCCATTTGGAAAAACAGTTTACTTATGACCTCTACAGCCTACCACCCATTTCCTATTCATTAACACAATGTACTATTGAAATCCCTCTTATAGAGGGTAACAAATCATTTTACTCACTTATGCTGTTGCTAATTGATATGGACTCCAATTCATTCTTACTCTAACTTTACCTATTATCTCTACCCTGATGATCTTCAAATCATGTACATTTCTTCACCATGGATCTCTTTTTCAGTGTTTAAAACTAATATGCAATTGCACTTACATGTCATCTCAATATTGGCAGGACTGAAATTAAACCTTCCTTTCCTCTGTTGATTCCTAAGCTAGGGTATTGGCATCGCCACTTGACAAACAGCCACTTAAACAAGAAAGCCAAATGTCATCCTCCATTTTTTCTCATTTGTACTACTCTGATCATTAAGGTTTTCCAAGTCTACTTTCCCCAAAATATGTTACAACAGGCTGTAGCGATTGCTTGGTTGGCTGTGGAATTTCATAATGGATGCTCTGGCCTCATTCTTTCCCTACTCCAATTCATCTTCCACACCCGTGCCAGAAGATGTTCCCTCATGTTATCTCCCTCCTCAAAACGCTGTCCTCTCTTAACGGCCAAAGTAGCACAGTTGCTTGGCTCTCTATGTTATGGCTTCTGGTTACCTCTCCAATCTCATTACCTGCTTTCTGTTCACTGTTGTTTAAAACATGTAATTTTATTTTTTTAAATGGGGACAGAACACTCAGAGAGACAGAGACACACACACACACACACACACACACACACACACACACAGAGAGAGAGAGAGAGAGAGAGAGAGAAAGAATCAATTTTATTTAGTTTTTCACGTTTTTCATTGCTCCAAAGCTTCATTGTGTACATGATGCTGGGGTTCCAACTCGCATATTTCGTGCATGCCAGACAATCACCATAACCACTAAGCTGCAGCCCCAAATCAGGAAAAATTTTATGAACACACAGTTTTACTGCATGATTTTATATCTTTCCACAGCTTTCTTCGACTGTTATCTGTCCCCACTCCTCTTTTCTACTCTTCTGTTCTTTTCTCTTTCCCTGTTTGCTCTCTGTCTCCCACTCACTACCACCAGAAGGCTAAACATTCCCTCTTTGGCATCCACATCCTTTGTGAGTCTTTGCCCCATTAAAACACAAATCCCACTGAATTTGCAAATTTCATACCTCAGTGTTTGCCTCTCTTTTAAAAGAAGTTCCCTCAGAAGAAAGTGTTATGTTTGGTCTTTGAATCTTCCACACCTAGCCTAGTGCTTGACACATAGCAGGAGATTAATAGATATGTGAGGAATAAATAAATAATTTCAATTTACAAATATGCAATGAGAGCTTAATAAAATGTTATAAGCTAAAGAAATAAGAATAAATTAGCACTCTGAAGTACTTACAGCCTAATGATGCTTGTAAATCAGGTAATTTACACAAAAGAAAGACATAATAGAAATTGCTGCATATAGTGTCACCTGTATGATTTAACAGTGAATGAGAGCATGTGTGCTATTGGCATTGTTTAGTACAAATATGAAGATTTGCATGGCAGATAAGATAGGGAGCAATTATCTGCTTTTCACACAAAATTAAAAATTATTTTGTTCATGGATTTACCATAGTATGTCCTGAAGTTGCAATAATCTAGAAAATAATGCAATATATAACAAGTCTCTAACATGCGGATTGCATACAGTGAGATGCACTGATCTTCCTGTCACCTAGCACTTTTATTCCATCACCCACAGGACATTTGAGACTGATGCTCAAATAACTTCACTACTGGCACCAAACATAAAAACCAGGTCAGGTCAAAATCAAAAGACATAAGGCTAGCGGCAAAATAGTAAATTGCTTTCTAGGATTTAAGGCCTGACAAGCTGAAAACATAAAGCCCTCACCCATATAACATTGAGGCTATCTTTTCCTACAGGTTCCAAACGTGTACATTGTCTGGATTACACTAAATTCCAAGCATGTCATCCATTAACTAAACAAATACTTCTTAGTGATTCAACCTTTTGCAAAACATGCTTTGTATTTATCATAACAATATTACAAGTCTAGTGGGAAAAGAAGAAAATTAAACAGCAGTTATAATAAGTTATAATAATATGTGTTTTACTAGAGAAGTTATACAATACTATGAGGTCACCTAGCGGGGGCATCAGTCCTAGTTTGAGAAAAGTCACAAGAGATTTTCCAAGAAGAAACAATGTCCTAAACTGATACTTGGAGAATTCATTCATTCATTCAACTATATTTGTTGAGTAGCTACTATTTGGCAGGTACATTTTTTTTTAAATGGGCAAAATTATTACCCTCATGGGTTGTGCATTCCAGTGGAGAAAAGACAAATAATAGCTGCATAAACATGCAACATGATGTTGAGAAAATCAAAGCAAACAGAAAGGGCAATGAACAGCTTCTCTTTTTAAGTAGGCTGGTTAAAGGAAGTTGACTCTCACATAGGATATCTGAGAAGAAACCAGGAGGATAAGTGGAAGAAAGCTATGTAGCTGTCATAGGTGAAGGCAGAGGATTGCAAGCAAAGGAGACGCCATGAAGGCAGGTCTAGGAAAAAGCGTTCATGGCCTTTATGAGGGTCTAGAACTTCATCACTTCTAGAACATACACTGAAAGGGTACAGTCAGTGAGAAAATGATGAGAAGTACGTGGAGAGTCATGGACTGTGTAGCATCCGTCCTCCCAACCACCACCCACTCTCACCTTTCAAGGTGTTCTGCTTTTTTCTTTATTAGCAGACAATTTTGGACAAATTCAGACTCAAGTAAAAAAGTGATATGCACTAAAAATACAGTTTAGAGAAATTTTAGAGTTAGCATTTCAATACTCTCAGTTTGATTTCTAACTTGAGGTTATACAGATTGAGTATTCCTTATTTGAAAAGCTTGGATCCAGATGTGTTTCAGAGTTTGGACTTTGTCGAATTTTGGAATATTTCTGTATATATATTGAGATGGGTTCAAGACTGGATTCAAGTATAAAAGTGAAATTCATTTATGTTTCACAAACACCTTCTATGCATAGAGTGAAGATAATCTAATATAATATTTTCAGTGTGCCTGTGCTTTGACTGTGACCCATGTACATAAGCTCAGGTGCTATATTTTCCACTTGAAGCATCATATATGTGCTCAAAACATTTTAAATTTTCATGCATTTTGTGTTCCAGTTGGAGATTTAACCTGTAACACTGCTGTCTCTCAATGTGGATGTTCCACATGTACCTCAGACTCATACTCCCAAAAGCTTATTCTCATTGCTCCAGCCAACAACTCTTCTTTCAGCGGTCTTACCAGTCCATGACATTTGTTTCTAATCTGGAAAAAAAATAGATTTTTTTCCTTTAAAGAACCATTCTTCCAGGCTGGGGATGTTCAGTGGTATAGCACTTGCATAGCATGTGCTTAGCCCTGGGTTCAATTCCCAGTACCACAAAAAAAAAAAAAAAAAAAAAAAGGAAAAGGGGATACTCCTCCTCATTTTGTGTCAGCCATGAGTTGTGTTGGAGTCAACAGTCACCAGCACCACAGACGGGTTTAGCTTGTCTCATGCTAATCAGAAGAGCCCATTGCCCCACCCAGTGCAATTTGTTCAAGTTAGTCTGAGAAAAACAAATCTCAAGGCCTTTGTCTCATGGTTTTGGAAACCATGTCCTCTGCACCCCCTAGACATGCACGATAAAGAATATCATTATGTTTTGGCCACCATCTTGCAACCATCAAGACAGCATACCTGAGGAGTAGGCAGGGAGCTAGGGGAACTGTAGAGAAACAAGATCAGATTCCAATCAATTTCTGGATTTTCAGGTATTGAGTCCCTGTATTAAGTCAGAGTAAGCTGAAATTTCTGATGTGTATAACTAAAACTATGCCAAGGGCAGAACATATAATCAAGAACCAGGTGGGCTGGACTGGTGGCTCAGCAGTTATGGCACTTGCCTGCATGCACTAGCATGCAGGTTCAAACCCCAGCACCACGTACACAACGAAGTGTTGGAGCAACAAAAGCCACATGAAAAAATAAATAAAACTGATTCTCTCTCTCTCTCTCTCTTCTCTCCCTCTCCCTCTCTCTTAAAAAAAAAGGAAAGAAAACCAGGGCATGCTAAGGGGTCTAGAGTGGTGGTTCAGTAGTTATGGCACTTGCCTGGCATGTGCACACGTGCAAGGATGCAGGTTCGAACCCCAGCACCACATACACAATGAAGTGTCAAAGCAACAAAAGCCACATGAAAAACTAAATAAAGTGATTCTCTCTCTCTCTCTCTCTCTCTCTGTCTCTGTCTCTCTCTCTCTCTCTCTCTCTCACACACACACACACACCATCCTTCTCTTTAAAAAAAAAAGTAATTTAAAAACAAAACACGTTAAGGCATTTGGTCTTAAATTAATGGAAGCTGGAGAGTCCTAAACAAAGAGGTAGCACAATTGTTAACTTTAATAAATTTTGACTTTCATCGGAAGGAAGATGACAAAGAATCTGAATTTCATATTTTTGTTTAATATTTACTATGAGGGCTTCTGAAAAGCACCCTGTGGGTTCATAACATATTTGCCTGCAGTAACAAGTTTTTGGTAACAACTCTATTACCTAAACAGTGTTATAAAAATTAGCATAAGTTTTATTGTCAAATCTTCTCCCTCACATATCAACAACACCAATTCTAATTCTAAATAGCAGTTCCCAGGAAGTTCTTAAGAGACATTCTCTTGATAAGCTGCACTCACATTTCAGTTAAGAAAGCTCTAAAGTGCTAAGAACAGCTTTAATCTGATTGGGTGGTTTGACAATGAAAACGATTCTATGGATGCCATCATGACACACTTCCTTCCCCTATTTCCCAGCAATCTTATTTTATTCTACTTTTAAGAGGTATTTTTAATCTAAGCATTTTACACGCTCTCCATTGTTACCTCCTTAAGGAAAAATATCATCAACAACTATGAGAAATATTGATGGTATATACTAACTGGCTCTCACTTCTATTCCTACCCTCCCCAGCTACCAGAATAAGAACTTTAGAACTGTAGATCTGGTTCTAGTTGTCTCCTACTTACACCTCTCCAATGGCTTCACATTAAGCTCAAGATCAAGATCAGACTCCTTAATCTGACCTAAAGGATGCTACAGGGTCTGTTTCCCTCTATGCTTCAGGTACATGCCAACCAACGTCATCTCGAAACTCCATCCACTCCCATGCACACAGCCCAGAATTTCTAACTGCCCCACAGATGCACCATATGTCATCCTTAAGGACACTACATTAGGGTCCTCAGCCTGGATGTTCTGCTTATTTTGCTATTAGCAAGTAATGTTTTCAAGACAATGTAACTTTGCCAAGGAGACTTCGTCTAATCCCTTGGGCTACATTAAGCTCACGTGTCACCGGCTTTTGAAGCCCTAGATACTTTACCTTCATGTCCTTTTCACACCAGCTAATTATATATTTTTTGAGTGATTAGAAATTAATATCCATCTCTCTCACTTGACTATAAGCTCCAAGAAGGAGCTTATACACTTAATCCCAGAGCTCACACAGGGCCTGGAACCGTGAGCATTCAGTCTAAATGAATCAATGTACAAATAAACCAGCATACTCTTTATAATAAAAATTTAGCCATGCTTCCTTGACTGCCATTTCCTCGCCATCCATGAGGAAAGATGCTCAAGAGGGCTGCAGGAAAAACACTAAACTGAGTGCTTCCCTTCACGCGCTACTCTCCTCGTCATCTCAGCGCGCTCATAGTCACTTGGTTTCGCTTCTTAAAGCTTAGGAACTAGATCTTGTTTTTACTCTTGTAAATTTTACAAGTCCTTTTAAATTGGATACATTTTTGCCCTTCTTTTAATTACCCAAAGGAGAAGTTGCTTCCTTTTATTAGGTACCAAGTTAATGACTGAACATCATAAAACCTATTCGACAAAAGCCATTTGCTTCTTTCCTTACTTCTTATTCTCCTTGGCATTTTCTTTTTAAGTAAGAGATTAACTCAAAATGCATATATGTTGGAATAAGTCTGTGTTACCATGGCAATAACCAGAAATAAAAGCAATGTAAAAACATGTGATCCTGCCTTTGTTTAAAGTACAAAGTGAGATCTAAGGACAATTATAGTCAAAATTATAAACATTGCCCAATTGGACTCAAAATTTCTTGAATAATGTTTTATCCATAGTCTACTTTTTTTTATCTTTACTACTGAAAACCAAGAATTTCAGTAAATAATCAGAAATCACTCAAACATATTTTATATATGATATATATACTCTTTGAGGACTCTTCCTGCTTCAGTTGGGATTGGAGAGTCTCCCACCCAGCAAGAGGCCCTTCCCTTCCCTTCACGCTTTACTGACACTCTCTGTTCCAGAAGAATGTTGGCTCAGCGCAAGAGGCTACTACTAAACTCATGCTCAAAGCAAGACATGTTTTCAGCTCCTCTCCTTCTTAGAGATAGAGAAAAAAAATGGGACCCATACAAATGTACAGTGCAAAATGCCAGGCTTCCATGAGGTTTGATAATGTGAGCAGCCTGCACTATGATAATTAAGACATGATGTATTCACAAAACAAGGGTGTACTATGCAGGAGAGACGTTTGTGATGTAGTGAAGAATAGAAGACAGAGGAATGCACAGATGCTAAAGCATGGAAGAACAGTCAGGAAAGAAGGCCAGGCAATATTCAACAGAAAAATCAATCTTTTATTGGAATCTTGAAGTAGAGGTGTGATTTGCCCAGAAAAGAAGGTACGGGACCAAGGATAACATTAAACATTCAGCTGTCAGTACAGCCCAGGAGCTCAAAGGAGCAAAGAAACTTGTGGGAAAAGACAGCATAATTATAATTTACATCCTTATATGAGAAAATTTTGATATTAAAAACCAGTGTGGTCACGCCAGTGTATATTCATGAAATATCTGTCCCCATTTGGAAAAGCTTGTAGACAAGCAAAGTATGTACACAAGAACACAGAGGGCTAAGACCATGAAGAACCTTAGCTGCCCTAAGCTGACACCTTGACCCACTGAGTCCAAAGCAGAGGATGCTGGTGAGACAGACAGAGGCCAGTTCCTGAAGAATCGTGTTCTCCAGACTAAGATGATTAAATGTTGTTTTTTTTTTTTTTTAAAGAGAGGGACAGTGAGAGAGGCAGAGAAAGAGAGAAACAACTTTATTTAGTTTTTCACATGGCCTTAGTTGCTCCAACACTTAGTTGTGTACGTGGTGCTGGGGCTTGAACCCGGGTCCTCGTGCTTGCCAGGCAAGCACCGAAACCACTGAGCCACCGCTCCAGCCCCAATTAAATATTTTTCAGAGTGATGATAAGATAGAAGACTTTTCTGCAGGAAAGATAAATGATTTGAGTGATATTTTAGAAAGATCATTTTTGTCTTAGAATGAGGCTGACATTAGTGAGGGGAGAGGACTGAAACAAAGAGCCACAGTAAAGAAACCATGGAGGACATCTGTTTCCAGCAGTATGGCTAGGAGTAGGCACTGAAAACTCCTCCTGTTGCAACAGAAGTAGAAAATGGATAAATTAGAGAATTTATATTCTAATCCATTGTTAGAATCACAAGATGGTAAGGAAAATTGTCAAAACATAATCCAAATGAGAGGGGAAAAAAATAGCAAACTGAATAGAATAAGGGTCAGGGAGTTCTCTGGAAGCAAAGGCTGACACTGGCTCTGGGATCTAGCAGCTAAGCCTGGACCCAGCCCAGATCAGAGAACTGAACCTGAGAGCTGCATTAAGTGGAGCAGTGAGGCACTGAATATCCCAGCACAGCTAATGTACCCCATCCTCCTTGTACCTATCAAATTTTCCTTCATATTTTAAGTCTATTTTATTTTAAAATTGTATGTTTAATGTGGTTATATCTTCCCATTCAGTTGAAACCTGTTTCTAATTAGGTTGTGCAACCTTTAAAGCTTTCTATCTCCTTAAAGTCTATTTTATCTGATGTGAAAATAGCAACTGAATCTTTCTTTATGTAGTATTTGTCTGTCATATTTTGTTTTCTTCCTTTTGCTTCCAGCTTTTCTGAGTCTTTACATTTGTGTGTTTCTTAAACAGAGCGTAGCTACTTGTTTTCCAAATCCATATGATGATCTTTCTGTTTTAATTGGCAAGCTTTGTCTTATATTTACTGTAATTAGTGACATATTTGGACATGTTTCTGCTATCTAAGCACAATTTTCTTTGTTGTTTACATTTCTTTTCCACCTTTTTTTTTTTTTTTTGCCTAGCTGGATTAATTGAAACATATTTGTTTGAAAATATTTCTTCCCAAAATATAAAGGATTATTGAACTGCAGACAAGCAATAGGCTGGGGAGCTCTGCTCTCCTTCACTTGCTAAAAGTTGGACAGAGATTCAGGAAGATGATGGTCTTCCAGCCCTCTGTCCCAGCTTTCATTCCTAAAGGTTGGATGTAAATTCTCCCTTATGATGCTATCCTCAGTGCTCAGGGATGATGGCACAGGGTTTTAGTCCTTCCCACCTTGAAAAGCCTGGGACAGCTCTCTTCTTTGTCCTGTCACTTCTCTAAAGCTTTATGCTCTTGGCTGAAGTTCTTATACAAGCCAGGACACTAAGCCATTGCCTCAGAATCACCTTTGAACTGAAGCTACTCCCACATGATGTGCACTTCATGAATTTCTACACTTGCTTATTTTTTATCCTCTTAATCTGTCTTTTGTTACAGAAGTCTTTCTCAACTATGAATCTGGGAGGATTGAGAGAAAAATACTTCTCTCCATCACTTCGCATTTTTGTTTCTTTGGAAGTAACATAGTCAATTTCTATTATTTGTGATCATTTTTTGTAGCCTAATACAAAACATATTTTGTCTCTGTTCTACTTTCTGGTAGGGAGTTCCTAACCCTTGCAATGTACTGAGTGGTAGGAGTGTCATTTATTGTATGTGATGAGCCCTGTCCATAACACAGAGTTTGTACATACCAAGTACTGAAGGATGGGCTCTGAGACAGCCTCAGGATGTAACTCCCCAAAAGAAAGATCAAGTGATTAGAGGGTTGGAACTTTCATGTCTGTTTACTTATGGAAAGAGAGATTAAGCCTTATAAAACTCTGGCAATAAGATGCAATGAACTTCTGGGTTGGTTCTGGGAGGACACAAGAAGCTCCCCACTGCCTTAACCCATAACTTGCCCTGAGCATAACTTTCATCTGGTTGTTCCTGAGTTGCATGCTTTATAATAAACTGATAGATATAAGGATAATGCTTCCCAGAGTTCTGTGAGCTATTCTAGCAAACTATCAAACTTGAAAATAGGTGTCAAAAACCCCTGATGTATGACCAGTTGGTCAAAAATATTGGAGGCCTGGAATTGCAACTGGGACAGACCTATAGATGGAAACTTTCCATCGGTGGACCTAGAAAAATGACAGAATTGGATGCAGTTGAATGGAATTGAATTGATGGACACCCACTGAGTGGACATCCAGAGAACTGAAGAATCAATTATTAGTGTTGGAAATTCCCTTCAAACATTCAAACACTGTCATGCATAATTAGTGAAATGTAAAAGTAATTAAAAGCTTAGTCTCCAAATAGTCCAAGGATATTTGAAAATAAAATTCTAATCACCTTCCTTAGGGCTTACAGAATACTACTGACCAGTATTTTGCTCCTTATTTTTAATTAATTATTAGTACCATTATTGTTCGCATAACATTTATTTAAATTGACCTAGAAGTTTATTATTTTTGTCCACTATCCTTTTTTTAATGATATACAGCTCTTCCTAGGATCATTTGCCTTAATCTTGAAACATATTATTTTCCCCAGAATTTTCTTAATTTTTCTGCTGATAAACATTCTCAGTTTTTGTTTGATTAATTCAACTTTGTTTGATTAACAAGCCCTAAGGTGACAAAATGGTTTTTAAAATCATGACCTATATTTCCTGTGAATCATATATGTTCTTTAAACAAGATATTGGCCAGACAATTATCATGTAAATTAGAAGTATTAGTAATGTGGAATAGGATAGCTATTTCACACTGCACTGAGAGCTAAGAAAATACCAAATGGTGGTTTAGAATTCTTGCTTCAAGACATACAGGATTTTATGATTATCCTACAATTAAAAAAATAGCTTTTATTTCTTGCAGCCACCGGGTTGATGCAATTTTTAAATTGGATGGAAATTTGAATCCAGAGTTGCTTAACTACAATATATAAGTACAATTTACAGGCTTGCCAGATCTCTTTTGGGAAAAGCGGGACATTTTCTGTGAAAGAGTAGTGGCCTATGATTTCAGTAACCCAGATAAATCTGAATAACCTGAACTCCCTCCAAAAGAGCCCCTTTGTCAGCAGAAACAATCGCTTGTCCTCTGTGTGAATGCCATGATGTTTTCTTTCTTAAAAACTCTATAAGAATCTTATCTGTGGTAAATGTTATGCCCCAAGTATACCAATTGTCCTTATGTGTGAAGACTACCTTTCTTCATTGTCTTGAATATTATATCTAGAGTCAGACCAAACACACCCAGAGGAGCAAGTGCCTAGTCCTTCCTATACTTAACAAAAGAACTGAACAATTTTGTTAATTTATATCAGAAATTTAGGAAATATGTGGGGATGGACCCTGAGTATATTAGATAAAAAATATTAGTATATTAGATAAAAAAGTAAGGGCCATAATTTTACTTTGAACCGAGTTTATCAATATGGATCAACTTTCCAAATATTCTGGGTTCAAGATGCTGGCACAATGAGCAGAAAAAAATTTTTTACACCACTATTATTTTTTTTGTTTCAAAATATCATCTCTTTAATTGTTCTGTTGTCATATTTCAGTCACTAGATCTTGCAGCAATGCAATTGATTTAATTAAATAATATTTGCATTTACAGCCTTACTGTTTCAGACAACATAACCACCTTACTGCTGTAGTTCCCTATTCAGTCTCTCACCTTTCTTTGTGCCTCTGTCTTTATATATCTGACTTTTGACAGTGTTACACTGTTGTTCTTTCAAATAGTCAATATTTATTTAAACTTATGAAACTAGCTTATTATTTTTTAACTAACATTAGAAACATTTGAAGGCATTGCTTTGTCCCTTTACCGACTAATTCTTAAAGTATCCATGGTGTTAAAGAAAATTTGCACTGAATAAGTTAGGAAATTTTTATCCAAGACTATTGCCATAGGGGAAAAAAATTAAATTGAGCTCTCACTGAAGCAGAAGGTTGAAGGATGTTTAGGAAATTGGGTCAGCCAGTGGAAAAAAATTGGAAGAAGCTAGTGGAAAAGAACTGGAAGACTGGAGGAAGTTCAGGAGTGTGGGGGAGTTTGTTCAATGCGAGTAGATGTGAGTAGGCTGTCTGTGTTTGCTGATTCTTGCTTTATCATCACACATCAGCTCTTACCCTTCCACAGGGACTGGGAGGAAGGCATGCTATCTCTTTCAAAGATTATGTTCCAAAGAGATAGATCCCAGATCCTTTCCTGGATTGTAAACTGACAGGAGGCTGAAGAAGGTTAACACCTCAGAGGGACAGAGACAGAATTTATAATTGGAATTTCTAAGAAAAGGGAAGTCAGGATTGTGCTTAGTCAAAAAGAAACCTATCTAAAATTTAGTCACACTGAGGGGAAGAGTTTGGTCAGCGGGCCTTATGAAGAGGAGCACTCTTCCTGTTTCAGGCCATCATGTAGGTGAGCAATCCCGTCCGGGGGACTTAGGAATCTGCGACTCAATAGCACATGAAGTGTCTGGAGCAAATTGTATGTTACATGGAGCAAGTATCATTAGAGGAATCTGAAAATTTTTCTAAGATTTTCTAGCAAAGTTATACCCTCCCTGGAAAATAACTCCTCTATTTTCATGAACCGCTCCTGACTTCATATTAGGTTTTGGTGGAGTTTGAATTCCTAATCATAAGCTCAACAATGAATAAGAATCCTGACCTCATCCTCTCGAATTGGTGGCCAGTTGACCACAAAGCCATAAAAAAAGGCTTGAGCAGTGGCACTGTTATCATGGAACCAACACTGAACACAAGTGCTAGTTTTGTTTAATTTGAAGATTTAGTGATATTTAACTTTAATAGCACACAATTTATTAGTTTTGGACCATAATGGAATTCCAACCGCAGCGAGTGATGTTCTTCTTGATAATAAATTACATCATTATGATTAGTGAATTGTGAAGAACAAGTTAATTATAATGATAAAGTACTTAATGGTTTAGCCACATTTTCAAAGTCTGAAAAATTTAAAGAAAATAATCTCTGAGACTCAGAAGCTAGAAATCACTTTTCCTTAATTTCTTATGTTCAAAACCAATTGAAGTCTACAAGATCTATTCATGTTCTGTGAATGACTTTTCTTCAGATTTTCTCCCATCTGCATTACCATTAGCAATAAATCCCTGATAGTTGAAGAAACTGTCTTTATGAAGTCTGTGTGTTTTCAGGTGGTAATAATGTTCATCATGGACCTCTGTACGACTTTCTGTTCATTCATTTGTTCATTCATGTTTGTCAATCAACATTAAAAGTCTCAAATCTCTGGGTACTGTTTATGTGCTGAAGATGGAGACCACCAAGGCATGAGCCTTGGAAATGTGGAATCACAGACTAAAAAGAAAGACAGGCAGGTAAATAAGTCCATCTTTATTTGTTCCAGGACTTGCTAAAAGGATTATATGCAAAATAAGTATGGCATGTAGAGTTTTAGCACATACTTTGCTCACACTAAAAACATGTCTCCACCCAGAAATAACTAAACAAAAAAAACATCCAAGAAATAATGTCAAAGCAGTGTAATATAGTAAATGTCAGAATATATCCATGTATTCTGTCAATAGGAGTTGAGCATCTATCCTGGGTCAGTTATAATAAAGAAAAGCATTGTCCAGAATAATAAAAATTTTTGGACAGTTCCTCTTTATTCCACATTGTAGTCCAACTACCATCCTGTGCTTCCACTTCCTTTACAGCAAAATTCCTCCCTAATTATAAGCACACATTGTACACTTCTTCCTTAATTCTTGAATTCTCTTCAAACAGACTTTAAACTCTGAAAATAAGTCTATTGTTAAGGTTCCCCCAAATCTCTGTGTTGCTAAATCCTTTGATCAATTTGTTTTCCTTATCTAAATTATGTTAAATGCAACATTTGACATTGCTCCCTGATTTTGGAAACACTTTCTTAAATTGCCTCTGGCCAAGTTGCTCACCGTTCCTTTTCTATCTCTTTTCCTAGTTTCTTCTCATCTACTCTACTTTACCCGATGCTGTTACCAGGACCTTGCTCTTTGGCCTTCTCTGTGGCAATGGGCACTTAATCTGTTCCCACCTTTCAGCTGCTGTGAATAGTGCTCAATCCCTATGTAACACTCTCCAGTCATATGACTAAAAATAGTACCTATATGATTTCCAATTTCATCTGAACTCCAGATTTGAAGTGCTATGTACTCAGCATTTCCCTTTTCATGTCTAACTGCTATGTCAAATGTAGTGGCTCCAGGATTGAACTCCTGTCTTCTCACCACAACACCCATCTCCTGCACTATAACTCCTCCTAAAGGCTTCCCCAACTCAGTGATAATTTCATTCTTGCATTTTCTTAGTCCATAACAAAGAGAGGACAGAGAGAGAGAGAGAGGGAGAGAGGAAGAGAGAGAATCAATTTTTATTGAGTTTTTCACATGGCCTTTGCTGCTCAGACATTTAGTTGTGTACATGGATGCTGGGGTTTGAACCTGCGTACTGGCGCATGCCAGGCAAACGCCGTAACCCCGGAGTCACCACTCCAGGCCCATACCACTGTATTTTAGGAGTATCACTCTTCCTTCATTCCACATCTTATCTAACAGAAAATTATAGACTCTCACAATTTTCTTTGCTTCCACTTTTAACATTGGTCCCAGCCTACACCATCCCCCACCTAAAATACTGCTAAAGCTCCCTAATTTTTGCTCTTAACCTATGAAGGCTGTTCTCAGAAGCAGCATAATTCTGTGAGAATACAAATTTCCCATTGCTGCTTCTCTGTTCAAACCTGTAGGTATCCACATTCACTCAATAACAGTTTACTAGGCCCAACATCTTCCTTTTCCAATTCCCCATTTACTGTGGCTGGAGTGTGTCCCCAGAGTTCATGTCTGAGAAACTTATTCCTCAATGCCACAGTGTTGAGAGGTAAAAACTTTGAGTGTTGATCAAGCCATGAGGGCTCAGCTGACCATGCGAGTGGGCTGATTGTCAAAGGGCAGATTTGTGATAAGCAAGTTCAGCCCCCTCTTGTTCTTTTGCTCTCTTTCTCACGTGTGTACTCTATTGACCTTCTGCTTTCCAATGTGCAATGACATAGCAAAGCTGCTCAGATCTTGAGTGTCAGCCGAAGGCCTGTGTGTTGAAGGTTTGGTTGCCAGGCTGCAGTGCTATTGGGAGGTGGTGGAACTTCTAGGCGGTGAAGTCTCGGAGGAAGAAGCTTTTCATAGGGGAAATGGCCTTGTAGACGATATTGGGACCCTGGTCATTTCCCTTCTCCCTTAGCTTTTTGGCCTCCATGAGCTGAGAAGCTTTTTTGGTCACACACACACTCCCACCATGACTTACTGCCTTGCCACTGACTCAAACATGACAATTGACTATAAACCTTTCTTCCTTTTAAAGCTGACTGTCTCAGGTATTTGTCACACTAATGAAAGACTGACTAACACAAAGTCCTTAACACATGCTAGCACCTTGATACTGGATGACTATAGAACTTTTTCTTTATAAACTGGTAGGTGATATTCTGCTACAGAAGGACCAAATAAACCAAGGTATCACACATTACCCTCTAGTTTTGTCTCATGTTTCTTTCCTTTCTGTCACTTTATTTGTCATGTTGACCTTGTTTTTTCTGAACACCCCTAGTGCATTACCATCTCAAGGTATTTTCATATGCTTTTTAACCTGGATGGGAAGATTATTGCAAGGCAGACTGTTCATCTTGTTAGCAGGTCCTGCCCTGCCTAATTACATAAAATAGTTGAATTTCTCTTCCACTTCGTACTCTATTCCTGCCACCTTATTTTACATTTCTCTGCCACACTAACCATCCAGAACATTATATTTTTTTAAAGGAGAGAAGGACAGTGAAAGAGAGAGAGAGAGAGAAAATCAGTTTTTATTGAGTTTTTCATATGGCTTTCGTTACTCTGTCATTTAGTTGTGTACGCAGGTGCTAGGGTTTGAACCAGTGTACTCACATGTGCTGGGCAAACTCCATACCCACTCCAGTTCTGTCCTCCCAAGAACACTATGTTTTTTTTAACTTTTTAAATTATATGACTCCATCCTTAGAATCTCAGCACCAAGTAAGAAGTTATTTTTTTGACGATTCTATGCCTGACTTTCTCCTAAAACACTCTTGGCACAGAGTTAGCACTCAATTAGGATTAACCAAATGAAAGAACAACTCAAAAGAAGTGAAACTGCCAGCTGTATCTGAAAAGATGAGTTTAATTTAGACAGTAATAGAATATATTACCCTTCTATGTAGTGTATATAAGTGTCACTTGAAAAATATAAACAGAAACACTATAAAAATGATTTAAAGATAGGAGACTGGGTATGGGAGAGTGTACATCATAGAGAGAGGATAGAAGAAAAAAAGTGTCAGGCCTCTGCTAAAGAATGTCACACTCTTCTTGATAATTTTTATAATGATAAAAGCACAGGGTTTACTGTTTGCTACATGAAAATTTCTTCTGGGAGAAAACAACAACAACCACTACTACAACAAAATCCAACCCAGAGCCCACATCAAAGCAACAATGTCACTGCTGAAGTCTCATGTATTAAAACACACTGCTCCTGCACCATGTCAGAGTCCTCCCATGAGCAATGGTCTCTCCTCGAAGAATCTCCCAGTAGAATCTACCAAGAGAGAGACTCAGGTTCTCTCCTGATCAAGGTTGCCCCAAATTTGGTCATGGTGAATCTCTGTGACTTTCCCTTCTGCAACCATGCAACATTGGCTTTCTTCTCCCAGAGCCACTCAAGAGGACCTTGGTTATGGGGATAGTGATATTTATTTTACTGATATACATTAATTTTCCACTAATTACTTTAAAATAATTTACTCTTCTTATGCTTAAGAACTAAATTACCAGACATTTTGCAGTTGTAATTTGAAACATACATCTTTCCTAAAATATGAAAAATCCTTTTCTCCTAATATTGAATTAGCTATAGAAAAACAATCACAAACTATTACAAAACTCATCCTAGCATTGCAGAGCAATTTCAAAGCTTGACAATGCTCTTTTGAACCTGCCTCACCAAAAGCTGGGTTATTTTACCCATGAATCGTCAGCAGCTGTACCAGCTTCATTCTACACAGTGACTTTTCTGTCGCCTTTCTTCACTTAATCCTTGCTCTTTCTGTCTCTAGTAGATCCATCTCTATTTAGGTCCACTCTCCCAGCTCAGTCCTACCTTCTCCTCCCATACTCTGGTCCCCACCCTCAACCCAGCCCCAGGGTGTCCCCTACAGTTCCACTGGCGATTGTTGTAGGGAGGGAGGCAGCAGAGAGTCTGGTGCTTCTTTCTATCTGTTGGGGCAAAGTGGTCCCTGCAGTACGTGGATTGCTAAATAAATCAGATATAGCCAGAAATAACCCAAAATAATTTCAGAAATAATTAAAACTAACACACTCTGCCACTTCAATCCCAACAATTCTCTCAAGAGTCAGTCAAACTAAAAAGACATCACATGTCCTAAATTGCTTTCTGTGTATGTAAATGGAAAAAAGGGTGGGTGGTTAGAGAGCTCAAGCTCGTGCCTCACATGAAGCCAAATTCAGTTATGATTGAACTTCTCCCTCTTTTAAGTTTTTTTTAAAGAAAAACAAAGATAAATGCCTTTATATTTTAAGAGTGCTGAATTTAAGCATTAATTAATTTTTCAGGATATACTAATATCAAAAGATTCCTCTCACTAATGATTTCTTCTTAATATGATAACAAAATGCCAAGATCCTTTGACATCAGCCATGTTACATGACAAATACCCTTTTTTGTGTAGAGTTCCTGATTTTTATTCTCCAGAGGATATCCATCACATGTCAGAAAATGCACACAATAAAATTTGGTTCTGGAGTGTCCCTCAAAGGTCCATGTGTTTAAAATTTGGTCCCCAGCCTGTAGTGCTATAGGTAAGTAATAGAAATATTAAGAGGTAGGACCTGAGGAAAGGAAGTTGTATGTCACCAGGAGTATGCTCTTGACCCTGGCCTCTATTTCCTGGATGTCATGAATTGGACAACTTTATTCCATCTCAATATTATGCCTCATCAAAAGCCAAAACCAATAGAGTCAGCTCACCATGGACTGAAACTTCTGAAACCCTGAGTCAATTCCTTATTTGATGTTTTTCTCATGTATTTTGTCATAATGATGTCCGTGTAACACAGCACATGAATGAATGCTATTTCAAATGTCCCTAAAAGGTTTATCCTTCAGTTTCTTCACTTTTGATTGATCTTTGGAAGTCTACTTAGAAAGACATCAAACACCTGGGAATGAAAAATGTTGATAGGCTAGCATAAACGGGAATGACTTTAATACATTCTCTTATCTGAATCATTTGAAGTGGGGTCTTAGAAAAAAACCTGAAATTACACTATATGAAAAGGTTCTACTCTGGCCTCTAGGAACAGATTGTTTCTATTTTCCAATTTGGTTGGATGGTTTTGTTTGAGCTGATTAGAGTGAAATTTAACAGTCCTGATTGGTGTTTTGGCTAAGTTAACAGATGGTTTGGAAAGCAATTTCTGTGCCTCATTTTTCTCATGGAGACAATAATAGCTCTTAATTTAAATATTTGTTAAGAAGATTAAAGAAATTCATGAAGAGTACTTACAACACAGCCTGAAGCAGAGTAAGTGCTCAATTAATATTCGCTATTAATATGCATGCTGTCTGCTATGGATTTACAGCTAAGCAGCTGGATTTCTGAAGGCCTTTTCTAAACATAAGTGAGATTTCTTGGTTATTTAAAATAAGTTAGATTGTGAGTCATCTGAAATGACCTAAATGTAGTCAGTAAGTCACTGTTTACAGAGTGCCTTGTGTGCACAAGAATGAAAGCTTGATGTGGTAGAAAATATAACAAATAAAAACACAGCATCTGTCATCAAACCATACACAAGTTAATTGCCAAATGAGATTTCCTAGCCCAGGAACAATTTTATCAGATGGGAATACTTATTAAACCTTTAGAAGGCTCCCAAGTAGTATGGCTATAATCAGCTTAGTACAAGGAAGACATGTGAAATTTGAAATGTCATATTTTATGAGAAAGTTCCAGTCTGTTTTTATGGTTTGATGTCAAAGAAATAACTAAATGTGACTTTCTTCATTGAAAAATGTATTTTCATTTTAAGATTAAAAATACCTTAGTCTTTTAAAAGTACAGATATCTGGATTTAAATTCCATTTCTGCTCTTTGTTTCTTCATGCATAAAATGTGCATAATAGTCACTCCCTCTAAGAAATGTCCTGGATGGTGCTGGAGTGGTGGCTCAGCGGTTTCGGTGCTTGCCTGGCAAGCACAAGGACCCGGGTTCAAACCCCAGCACCATGTACACAACTAAGTGTTGGAGCAACTAAAGCCATGTGAAAAACTAAATAAAGTTGTTTCTCTCTTTCTCTGTCTCTCACTGTCCCTCTCTCTTATTTAAAAAAAAAAAAAAAAAAAAAAAAAAAAGAAATGTCCTGGATTGATGGGAGCACCTCCATCTCATGCTGCTTCCCCCTGAGAGTGTCACCCAAGGGATCGAAGCCTGGGCTCAAGGGATCAAGTGCTTTGGCTAGAGATTTACTATTTCCATGCTTGGAAGAGGAAAAGAAAAAACAAAAAGAAATGGTTAGTTCAAAGTCCAAATTCTTATTTTGATGGATGCAACATATCTCAGTTGCTGTGAGATTACTTTTCCAGCTCTGCTCAAACAGCACACATCTAGGTTGTCAGAGGTGTTGAGCCAGTCTGCAGGAGGAAAGGACTGCTCGCTGACCAGAAATTGACACTGACATCCACACGATGAAGTTGTGTTTCCTTAGACAAAGCTTTCCCATAGCTCAGCAATTCTAGTTAATCCACAAAAATAATATAATTATGTTTGATTTGATGAGGTACGCGACAATGATTTCCTATTCGGGTGTCAATTTTTCACCAAGGTTTTGATTAGGGGCAAAATGAGGGGGAAAAAGTGTTAAGGAAATTCAGCAAGATAAATTCTAAATGCCTCGCAGAGCCTGAGGCATAGCTCAAGTTCGTAACTGTCACCTTTTCATGACTTTTCCTGTTTTTCTATCATTCATTGTCTTCCTTTTCTTTCCTTTGTATAATGGGCTGTATGTCATTATGTTCCCCTGGCTGGCCTTGAATTTCTGGGCTCAAACATGCCCTCTGCTCAGCCTCCTGAGTAGCTGGGACTATGGGCATGAGACATTGTATTCAGTAAATTCCCCCTTTCCCCCCTTTTTCATTTCCTTAAATTTTCTCTTTATTTGTTGGTAGCTTCAGGTAAAATTCAATACTAAATCCACAATAATTAGATTAGCTTTTACTTGGGTTATAGTTTTCCAGTCTGCTGTAGCAGAAATGTTTTGTACTGGGATTCATGAAAGGACTTGCAGGGATCCATGAAATGCCTAACACGGTTTGATTTTTGTGTTATTATGTGTTTATGTGCATGAATCTGAATAGAAACCCTGACCTTCTTCATTGAAGGTATTAATATACAAAAAAGTTTGGTAGAATGCTTAAAAATTTTTGACCTCCCATTTCTAGTATTATTTCATATAATTTTTTATTCCACACTTTTCAAATCAATTTTAGGATTTAGGACAGGCCTGTATTAATAATTAACTGATTAATAAGACATGTACATGCTATCTTTACTCTCATTCTATCAACGTCCCCTTTCTACTTAAAAAGATCAGTTCAACCTGGAAAACATCCAAGATGGTTTGCCAATACCTTGTCTTTTGTCACATAATTCGTAACTATCTGTCACATGGATAGTGCCACTGCTAACAATGTTGATGCTTTATCTGAGGCCATGAAACTGTGTACAGAAGTAAAATGAATTCAATCTGCTATCTGCAGCACAAGGCCTACCTACTCTCTCTCTCTCTTTTGCTTTCTCTCTATATATATTTGAATGAAATTATTTTATTATTAAATCATAATCAATCACAAGCCTATATAGCACAATAAAATATTTTTAAACAATTGCAAGATCTGAGCTATTCCATAATGTTGTAGGGTTATTTTTTGGGGGGACGGGGTAAGAATGTTGTTCATTTATTAATTAATGTATTAAATTAATGCCAATAAAACAATTATTATGGGCCTAGAACGGTTAATACCGGCCATATGTTAGAGAATGAGTTCTCCCCCACAGGTTTATGGAAGTATAATTGACAAATAAAATTGTAAATATTTAAGGCATACAGTATGAAAATTTGTTTGACATTTATGTTATGAAGCTATCATCACAATCAAGTTAGTGAACACATGCTTCGCCTCCCAGTTATTTTATTTTTACAATGAGAATGTGCTGTCTTTGCAACTTTAAGTATGTAATAGAACTGTTAACTATAGTCACCACACTGTACATATGATACCCAGAATTTAGTCGTTTTAAATTGAAAGTTTATGTCCTTTGACTAACATCTCTCTAACATTTCCCTTGTTCCCGATCCTTGGTAACAGCAATTCTGTTCTGTTTCTTTGAATTCAATGATTTTAGAGTCCACATATAATTGAGCTCCTACAGTATTTGTCTTTCTATGCCGCACAAAGCTTTTAACAAATATTTACTTAATACTAACCACAGTCAGGGACTGAATTTACAACAAAGAAGAAAACAAAATCTTTCCCTAAGTTTCCATTCCAATCCATGTCGGTCTAAGTAAAGGAATAACTAAGGAAATGCTAACTCATGACCAGTGGTGATCAACACCTTCATGAGAAATAAAGCAGGAAAGAGTTCCTCAGTGTGTGCCTAACGCAGGGTGCGGTCCCAGGGTGGCAATTTTAGATTGGTTTGTTATGGGGGATCTCTAGACCCAGGGAGCATGCTTGGGTCCGGGAAGAGTTGGGGTAGGCGACAAGGTGGTTGAACTGAATGAGGACAGAGAAGACCTGAGATCAGAGGTGGGATGGAACATATGGGCATAGGGATCACCTGTCCCTGGAAGGCCCTTTGCTTTCCACCTGAGTGAGATGAGAAATCCCTGAAGGTGATTTGAATTGAAATATTTAAAAGGAGTTAATAAAACACCAAATACTATGCGTATAGAATATTTTGTTCTTTACCTACTTTGATGAAGTGTTTGAGGCAATTTGTAATAAATAACAGAAAGGATTTCTTCCATGCTATAGGGAGGAAATTATATAACTGACTGCAGATGGAAGGATGAACGTCGCTGCACTTTGATTTTTAAAATTATTCCTGTAAAATAATCCTCAGTCGATAAACACTCATATACTTACTGCCTAAGATGCTAAAAGTATGGCTCTTTTAAAAAATAATATTAGTTGACTTTTTAAATCAGTAATTCTTTGTTGTTGTTGTTGCTTTTGTTTCCAGAAAGTTTCTCAAGTATTTGTCCCTCCACTGAACTCAGGATCACATAGTTTATATCCCAAGGTGGGTATCCAGACCACTGTATGAGAACCAAGACTTTGTAATAAACCACAAATTAAGTTATAACAATAAAGGTAGTTTGTTAGGTGCAGTGGCACACACGTTTAATCCCAGCAACTTGGGAGGCTGAGACAGGAGGATCGCAGGTTTGAGGCCAACCTCAGCAACTTAGTGAGGCCCTAAACAACTTATTGAGACCCTTTCTCAAAATTAAAAATTAATAAATAAACAAATAAAAAGGATGGGGGATGTAGCTCAGTGGTGAAGGACCTTTTGGATCAATCCCCAGTAACACCCCCCCACACACACACGCACAAATTATAAAGAAATTCATACCAAGGCAAACCCTGCACAGAAATTGTCAGGTTGCTTCTGCTAACTTAACTCTAATCATCTTTTGGAATGATGGAAAAGAAAACAGTAAAAAGCAAAGCAAAGCATTTACTCTAATTTCTTTTAGAACCCAAAGTTTTAAAACCTTTCCTGCAAGGCCAGGTGTCTGTTTTCTTCTGAGCCAAGGTCCCGCTAACCTGGGGGCCTCTTGCAGGGCAACCTGAGGGAGGGAGCCAGATCAGCTGATGTTTACCACACTGCCTGCAAGAACAGAATGGGATCCAGGAAGAGCTATGAGAAGTAGCCTCTAAAAGCTGCAAGGAGTGCAATGGGAACCTACTAAAAACTAGCCCATCATCCAGTGTGAGTAATATTCAGAGAACTGTTGAACTAAATATTGAACCAATGTATTAAAACTCATTTATGATCCAAAGATCAATGGAACAGAATAGAAGATCCTGAGACAAACCCCCATATCTTTAACTATTTGATATTTGATAAAGGGGGCAAAAACAGTGTGGAAGAAAGATAGCCTGTTCAACAAATGGTGCTGGACAAATTGGACAGCCATGTGTAGAAAACTGAAGCTGGATCCTTATCTTTCACCCTGCACAAAAATTAAATCAAAATGGGTCAAAGATCTGGATATTAAGCCAACAACTTTAAACTTACTAGAAAAAGAAGTAGGGTCAACACTACAGGACATAGGAGTCAGCAACGCCTTCCTCAACAAAACTCCCATGGCTCAAGCAGTAAAGTCAAGAATAAATGAATGGGATGCAATTAAACTAAAAAGTTTTGCACAGCTAAAGACCTAGTCAAGAGCATCAAGAGAGAACCTACAGAATGGGAGAAAACTTTTGCCTGCTACACCTCGGACAGAAGGCTAATATCCAGAATATACAAGGAACTAAAGAAAGTAAACACCAAAACCACAAATAATCCAATCAATAAGTGGGCTACCAATCTTAAAAGAAACTTCTCACCAGTGGAAGTCCAGAAAGCCCATAAATATGTGAGAAAATGCTCTACATCATTAGCTATAAGGGAAGTGCAAATCAAAATTTCAATGAGATACCACCTCACTCCTGTTAGAGTGGCAAAAATGAAAAACTCAAACAACAACAGATGGGGGAGGGGCTGTGGGAAAAGGAGAATACTGTTATACTGCTGGTGGGACTGCAAACTGGTTCAGGCATTCTGGAAAGTAGTGTGGAGAATCCTTAAAAAATTAAGGATGGAACCACCTTATGACCCAGCTATCCCACTCCTGGGTATTTTCCCAAAAGAGTTAGAATCAGCATATTATAGTGATGTGGCTTCCTCAATGTTTACAGCAGCTCAATTTACTATAGCTAGATTATGGAACCAACCCAGATGCCCCTCACTCGATGAGTGAATACAAAAACTTTGGTACATATATACAATGGAATACTACTCAGCCATTAGAGAAGACGATATTATGGCTTTTGCAGCCAAATGGATGGAGATGGAAAGAATTATGCTAAGTGAAATATCCCAATCTCAGAGACTCAAGGGCCGAATGGTATCTCTCATCTGTGGAAGCTAGAATACATGGAGAAGCAGTATGTTAGATGGCTAAGCTAATAATAACTTCAAATTGTATGATTTTCAACGCTATAGGGAGATGACTCCCTAGATTACTTGGAGGTGTAGGGAGGGGGACCGGTAAGGAGGAAGGTGTAGGAAGAACTCCTAGGAGACTGGAGAGTGGGAATATGGGGGAATGATCTCAGAAGGATATCTCTGACCTCCATGAGATATCCATTTAACTCAGGGGTTCTTCTGGGGGAAACGACAACAGGGGGAACCCAAGCTGGGCATCCATGATTTGGCATTAGCCCTGGAAAACTAAGTATATATACATTGGTTATTGATTGTTTGATAACGTTTCCCCCTCAATTATATCTCTATATACATCTAATAAAAATAAAAAAAAAATAAAATAAAACTTCTCTGAAAAAAATTTCTTTTATGTGCATTGTGATTACTGTGTCTCTCACGACTTTAGAAAACCAAGAAGGGATAGTTATTTAAGACTTTTAAAAACCCTTTATCCCAAGTGTTTTAGGTCTCTCGCTGAGTGTGGAAAATCAGAGCAACAGATAATGAACCCATTTGATTTGGAAGCTCCAGGTTGTCGTTTAGAGTCTCAGAGCACTTCTATAACAACATAAAACAAAACTGTAGACATATCTTTGAGATTTATGTCATCATAGTTCTGAATCTCTGCTTCCGAGCATGATTGTAACAAAAGAAACCTGTGTCATAATTTATGGGACCTGTTGCCAAAAATGTACTAACCAATGGCTAGTATTTTCCCTCTTTTGAAAGATCAAAATATTTTAAGGTTTTGAATAAAGTCTCTTGGACTACTGGTGAACAGACAGTTATGCCCCTTCTTCCTGGTCAGGTGATTACAGAAACTGAGAATGTAGTTCAAGCCTCTGCTTCTCTACCTTTAAGATTGAACCTTGAGGGGCTGGAGCCATGGCTCATTAGTTATGATGCTTCACTGGCATGCGCAAGGACCTGGGTATGAACCCCAGCACCACATATACAACCAAATGTCATAGCAACGAAAGCCACATGAACAACTAAATAAAACTGATTCTCTCTCTCTCTGTCTGTCTTAAAAAAATAAGACCGAATCTTAAAAATGGAAGAAAGATGACATGAGGGGGAAGGAATTTCTCAAGCACCTTGGGATTAGTTACCTTGAATGCCAAGAGCAGAAAGCCAGGGAGTGGCTTTATTGTGCCATTTTAACCATTCCTGTCTGAATGCACTTCAGCAACAAAGGCTTGATCTTGGGATCTGCTTTGGAAAGTAAGAATCACCAAGCCAGAGAGAGAGAGAGAAGACCAGGCATCTTCCCCACAAGCACACAACTGACCCTTTTTGCTTACTATTTGTCTATGGTTTATTTAAAATAGGGCAAAAAGTAAATGAGTTTTCACAATTCATAAAATATGAGAACAAGCAGCTACTGAAAGTATCATTAAATTTCAATTTAAAAATCCAGTTTTAAAAACGAACACCCAAGTCAGGTGCAGAGGTACACACATGTAACTTCAAAGACTTATATAAAAATGAGGCAAGGAGGGTCACAAGTTGAAGGTCAGATTCAGCAACTTAGAGAGACCCTGTCTCACAGTGAAAAAGAAATAGGAATGGGGATTAGACTTAGGGGCTAAGCATCCCTGTCTTCAATACCAAGTCCAGAAGGAGAGAGAGAGATAGACAGAGAGAAGGGAGGGAGGGAAGGAGGGAGACAGAAAAGATAACACACAAGAACTGAAAGTCTATAGAATACATTATATATTCTCAGATGAACTTGCAGTGATTCTTTACATGTGGGGCATAGTCTAAATTAAAGATTCTCATGGAAAAAATACTTTTTAAAACCTGTCAGAAAGAATCACAGTAACAAAGAAAAACAAAAATCTATTAAAAAATGGAAGAGTGATTTATTCATCAAGTTTACATGAATACATCAAAGCTACACCAAATAAGAGTGAAGCTTCAGCTACAATTAGACAACTCCATGGAATATTAGAAAACACACAGAACTGATCCAAGTCTATGTAAATACTTAATGTATCACAATGGCAGCATTTCAAACCAGGGGATAATTATCTAGTAGGTGGTGGTGGTGCAGTCTCTGTGATAGAGAAAAACTAGGTAACTAGGTCCTTATATCATGTGTGCCACACCAAGTTTCACATGTACACATGCACGCATGACACACACATGCATATGCACACACACATGCGAAAGGGAAGGAGGATAAAACAGAGACTAGGAGGTAGAAAGGGGAAGAGTCATAAGCAAAACACTAAATACAAGAACTATAAACATAAAGCTCTTCAATAGGTAACAGCATTAAACTCCTTTACTTCTCAATTAATATAAACAAATCATACAAAATAACAAGTCAAATGACAAACCATAAAAAGATTTACAACAGTGTGAAGAATTTTTCTCTAACATGGACAGACTCCTATGGATCAATCAACAAAATCTGAGCACTCCATTAGAAAAATGAATAAAAGACATTTATCTATCCATTCACTCATTCAACAATTACTTAGCAATCACATATGGTAAATGTTATCCAAGGTCGACAGCACCAAAGAAAACAGAAGCATAACAAAAGTCAGGTAAAGCATTGTGGGAAATAAGAACCTAAGTCAGGCATTGGCATGAAATGAGAAGTAATTATGTTGTATAAAATAGTCAAAGAAGGCCTTTAGAATCCAGTAATTAATGAAAAATGAAATCAATTTACAAGCACTTCATGGAAATAAAAAAATGCAAAAATAAAAAATTACAGTTTAATTCCTTTTCCAAAAAATTAGTAATAATTGCAAGGAATTATAAAATCAAATATGGGCCAGAGGGTAAGGAAGTCAGTATTGGTATATAGAAACTAAATTAACTTTCCAATAAGTTCAAAAATTGCGTAAGAAGAAAAAGGCAAATATGATACAAACATGTTTTCTTAAAGTTCTTAACAATAAAATAAAAAATATGAAAATTTGAGCAACTAAAGCAAAAGAGCGAATGATCAGTACTCATAAATGCTTCGATAGCTCTTCTCACTTTTCTATATTTTATTCCAGTCTTTATTTTGACCAATGTTATTATGGGGCTTATAATTCTATAGATTAGTCTTCTACTTAGCACTTCATATTACATGTTTTTGATGAGAAAACATACTTATTGTTTTATTGACTCAGTAAGATGTCAGGAAATGGTTACACCTTGTCCTTTGTCAAATTTCCAGAGCTGTGGTCACTGCTAATGGCAAAACTGGGAGTTCTGTTCCTACTAGCAGCTCTTCACTGGCCACATTCCATAAGAGCCAACGACCTAAAAAGAGCTAACAAATTTTCAGCTAAAAAGTTAAGCTTTTCAAGAATACGATTTGAAAAATGGACTTATATTTTACTATCACTATAAACTTTGGTATATATTGTGTGCCCAATTTACATCAAAATATGGATAGAATAAAATCATCAAAATTAGTCAATATATTTTTAAAGAAGTTCCTCAAGGGGCTGGAGTGGTGGCTCAGCAGTTGTGGCGCTTGCCTTGCATGACTGAGTACCCAAGTTCAAACCCTAGCACTACGTACACAGTGAAGTCTCAGAGCAACAAAGCCCACATGAAAAACTAAATAAAATTATTTCTTAGTTTCTCTCTCTCTTTCATCATCCCTCTCTTTAAAAGAAGAAGAAGAAGAAGAAGAAGAAGAAGAAGAAGAAGAAGAAGAAGAAGAAGAAGAAGAAGAAGAAAAAGAAGAAGAAGAAGACGTAGTAGTAGTAATAGTAGTAGAGGAGGAAGAACAAGAAATAGTTCCTCAAAAGACTAGTCCAGGAACCTCCATATGACCTGGCTGTACCACTCCTTGGTATTCATCCTGAAGAATTAAAGTCATTTACTATAGTGATACATTCATACTCATATTTATAACACCACAGTTCACAACGGACAAATCAGTCTAGGGCTCCAACAAATGAATGGATTAAAAACATGATATATATACACACTGGAGTTTTATTCTGTCATAAAGAAAAATGAAATTATGTAATTTGAAGGAAAGTGGATGGAATTCTAGACCATTATGTTAAACAAAATAAGTGGGACTCAGAAGGTCAAGGGTCGTATGTTTCCTCTCATAAGAGAAACCTAGAGAGAGAAAAGGAAAAGAAAGTTGGGGTGATCACATGACAAGTAAAGGACTATCAGTAGACTAGAGGAATGCTACAGGGGGAGGAGGAAAGGGAGGGGGATGTGCTGGCCAAATTATAACATTATATTGTGTGCCTATAATAATACGTAGCAAAAAACCCTACCATTATGTACAGCTATAATGTACCAATAAAAATATGTGGAAAAAAACTTTTTAAGTCTTTAAAATGAAGACAACAGACATACTTCTGAATTTTTCCATTAGTGATCATAGTTATACAAAACCCAATTCAGTGGTTAAAAAGCTACAATAAATTTAAAAATAAAGTTTAAAGCCTTCTTTTGGGTTTGTCTTTATAACAAAGATAAAATTTATATACCATTGGGAAAGCACATCTTTAACTGTCATATCATGTTTTTTTAATAAGGAAAATAAAAGGAAAATAATAGAGTGTAACATTTCTTTTGCAGTTAATTAGTGTTGAGAGTTTTGTACAGATATTGCTAAAGATTGGAAAAAATGAATATTAGAACATTTACACAGTGTGGGAGGTTTGCTGTAGTGTTGGCTGAAAATTAAAAATAATGTCTCAGCTTATGGTATTTGCTAGATTTTACTTCAAGAATTCAACAGCTTTTTCTGAGCTATTAAAGGAAAGATGTACTAGAAAAGATATATTATCAACATGGAAAGCATATTGCAGAAAAACTATGTAAGTGCAAACACTACTGATATAAATGATTTAAGTGACATTTTTCTTTAAAAAATTGTAGATAAAATTTACCACAGGTGTAGTAGCATATTTGAAATTTATATCATTAGTGTTTTCAGCACAAAAATTGAAACTGGACTTTCTTGAAGTGTGAGAAATACCTGTTTAGAGAATTTGTCCATTTATTGACTGTGCTTTGGTGTTAAGTTTTTTGAGTTCTTCGCATATTCGGGATACTAATGCCCTGCTGGAAGAGTATCTGGCACAGATCTCCCACTCTCTAGGCTCTCTCTTCATGCTCGTAATTGTTTCCTTTGCTCTGTACAAGCACTTTGTTTTGAGACCATCTCATTTATTGATACCTGGTTTGATTTCCTGAGTTTTAGTAATCTTATTAAGGAAGTTTGTGTCTATACTAATATGTTGGAGTGTTGACTCTGGGTTTCCTTCTAGAAACATTTTTAATAACATTATTTTTTTATCTGATTCCTAGCTCTTTGATCCACTTTGAGTTGATTTTTGTGCAGGGTGAGACACAGGGATCTCCTTTCATTCTTCTATGTATGGACACCCCGTTTTCCCAGCACCTTTGTTCAATAGGCTGTCTTTCCTCCAACATGCTTTTGGCGCCTCTGTCAAGGATCAGATGCCTGTAGATGTATGAGTTTGTCTCTGGGCCTTCTCTTCTATCTACTGGTCTTCGTGTCTTTTGAAGACAGTACTGCACTGTTTCTGTTACTATAGCTGTGAAGTACAATTTGAGATCAGGTGTTGTGATGCATCCAGCATCACTCTCAGGATTGTTTTGGTGTTCTGGGTCTTGTATTCTTCCATATGAATTTTAGAACTGTGTGTTTTTTTTTTCTTCTAGTTCTGTGAAGAATGTCATTGGTATTTGGATGGGGATTACATTGAATCTGTAGAACAATTTTGGTAATATTGCCATTTCTGCAATATTAATTCTGCCTACTTCAGAACATGGGAAGTCTTTCCACCTTCTGAGGTCTTCAATTTCTTTTTCAGTGGTCTATAATTTTCATTGCAGAGGTCTTTCACCTCCATGGTTAGATTTATTCTCAAGTATTCTTTTAAGCTACTGTGAATGGAATTGCTTTCCTGATTTCTTTCTCAGCACTCATTATTGGAGTATAGGAAAGCTATTGATTTGTTATATGTTGATTTTGTGTCCTGATACTTTGCTGGATTTCTTTATTAGCTCTAGAAGTCTTCTGGTGAAGTTATCTGAATTTCTAAATATAAGATAAGGTTTTCAGCATACAGATAATTTGACTTTTTTTGTATTCCTTTAACTAATATTTAAGTATATTTAAACAAAATTGGATTAAGATGCTTTTACATACTACCTTAGCTTATTCATTCTACCATTTAAAAGTAACACGTACTTCTGGCTTAGCAATTAATTTTCGCACAACCAATAGGTTAGAGTTGCAAAGTTGATAGGGCTAGCGTCTTTCTGAGGTTTCTCTACTTGGCTTGTAGATGGCCATCTTCTCCTTGGGTATTCACAAGATTTTTCCTCTGTTTATGCCTTAATTTCCTTATCTTATAAACACACACTGCATTAGAGAGCACCCCTATGACCTCACTTTAACCTGATTACTTCTATAAAGACCCTGTCTCCAAAGAAGGTCACACTTCAAGATATTAGGGGTTAGAACTGCAACATACAAGTTTTGGAGGGTACAATTCAGCTCCCAAAACACAACTTATCATAAAGATAAAACTTTTAAAATTGATATACAAAATGCTAGTGAAGGTGTGGAGGACTGAACCTCTCATTCATCACTGGTGGGGTTACATAAATCTGATATACTTACTTTGGAAAACACACACATACCAGATGAGGCAGAAATACCACTCCTAGGTATTTACCCATAAGCAACTAAACCATGTGCTCCTACAGAGTCTACATATAAATATTTGCACCCTGTATATAAACATTTATTTATAAATATTTACAGCAATTTTATTTATGAGTCCAAAATTGAAAATAATGAAAATGTCCATCAACTGGTGAATAAATAATTATTGTATATCCATATAAGGAATGCTACTCAAAAATAAAAAGTATTAAAAACTATAAATACACTCAAATCTTAAAATCAGATGTAAAATAAATAGTATAATTTGTATGACTCTGGAAAAATAAAAATATAATGATAGAAATTGAATCAGTGATTGCCAATCACTGGAGCTGAGGGCAGGGGAATGACTACAAAGGGACATGAGGGGATCATTTTCAGGGTAGAGGAATAGTTTATATCTTGATCATGTCAGTGGTTATGGAACTGTATACATCTATTAAAATCATTAAATAACATTCTTAAAAAGAATACATTTTATTGTGTGCAAATTTTATCTCAAGCTTTTAACAAAATATCAAAAATATTTTATCTTAAGATCAAATAAAGGAATTTCTGAAAAATATTAAAACAACACTTGCAAAAATAAGAGGTAAATCAATCACAGTGACCTAACTAAAAAGTTAACACACTACTGATGAGACCTTCAGTTCATCCTTTTTCAATTTCTCTTGTGTGACTATTTATATTATACTATATATAATGTAATAACTCACAAATATATTTGTATAATTCATTCTTAAATAAGTAGATTTATGAAGAAAATTCATTGCTTTATTTTAAAGCATTCACATTCAAATATTTTGGATACCCTTGATGTAGTTGTTCAAATTTCTCTTTATTATAATAAATAATTCTCAAAGTTACATCTCTGTCTTAGAGCATTTATCCTCATTTTGGAAATTTTTTCCTTAAGAGACAATTATAGAATATATGGTAGGTGTCAAGGTTAGAAAAATACTTCTTATGAAATATATGTTTTCAGCTCTTTTCCAAAGTTGTTAAACCAATTAGTATTACTATAAGCAATGAATGAAAGTCTGTGTTTTACCATAATCTTCTCTGTACTGGTTGATATAATTTCAGATGCTTTTCATTATATTATGGAAGACTTTTTAAATTAGTTTTAGATTTTTTTAAAAGTTAGTAAATTACTTTTGGTAAATATTTGTTAGCAGCTAATAAAAATCTTATGAGAATTGTTTTACGCTATTGATATAATAGTATATTGTACACTTTGATTTCCTTATTTTGAACCATCTCTATATCCCTAAGTAGGTTGTACAATTTTGAATGCTTCTGGCAAAATTGGCCCCATAGTGTGTCATCAGTGATGGCTTCGAAGGGCCTTGACAGCCAACTTCTAACTGAACCCAGTCCTTGAATAGCTCTGTCCGTTTCCTCGTTCTTGGTACTGTGTACTTTCCCTCACTCTCTTTAAGTACACGATCAGCCATCCCATCCTCTGGAGGAAAGCCCTCATACACATAAGAGAACCAAGTGGAACACACACTACATCCTGATGTAACCACTCTCAGCCATTTGAGAGGGAAAGTGAAAAGCAGTGCAAGGAGGAATGAAAAAAAAAAAAAAGAAAAAGAAAAAACCAATACAGTAAAATAGTCTTTAGTACATAAAATTGGCTAAGTGGTGTTAAGACTCAGACCAACATTTATTGAACGAGTGCTTTGAAACCAGCAATAAGAAGAACCCAATCCTGGTTAAATAAAGCTTACATTTCCCAGGGGAAAGAAACCTTCAAGTCTCAATTATGACTACACATCAAAACAATTTATCAAGCTTTTATGTGCATCCTGGGGCCCAAACATTCAGATAATCTCTTCAATAAGTCTGGGATAAAGATTATGTGCTGTACTTTTTAGAAACTACAGGCGTGATTCCGATGTGGAGTCAACATTTAAAATCATTGGTTTTAATTTTGAGGATTAGATCAGCTAATGACAATACTTCCTTCCAGATGGTTAACACAAAGAAATCCTAGAAGTACTAGATTCTTATTTGTATCAAGGTAATCGTTTTATACATTAAGACCAATGGACCATTTTGCCAAAGATTAACTATCTTGATACAGTTCCCAGAGGTATTCAGTGTGGGATGAACTTGCACATTAGGCACAACGGGGGCTAGCTGCTCTCTGTGGCTGCCATCTGTCTTGCTTATCTGTCTGCTGGCATGAAGCTGGACAGTTGACAGACTATGTGCTTAGTGTGACAAAGCACTCATTCTTGTAGAGAAAATTGTTTGATTTACTTATGGAAGGCAGTTTGGAAGGCCCAGAAATAACAATACAAAATGATTTGTAGATTATGATGAGTAAGATAATCTCCATTTGTATTAAGTCCATTTGTTTAGATGTGTATCTCTTCAAATCAGAGGTATGAAACAGCTAGAGAGCAGTCACATTTCAGCCACCTGAGTGACTGCAGCAGGCCAGGTTGGACCCAGAGGGGAAATCAGCAGACTTTGTTGGCTCATGAATGTTGGAAAATTGAAGGAGGGAGGGAAACAATTTGAGGAGAGTTACCTGTCCGTTGATCGGTAGGACAGAGGTTACTCTTTTTCTAAGGGCAAGGGGGATTGAATGGAGAAAGTAGAGAGAAGGGTCTTCCTTCTTGAATTTTTCTGAGGTTCCAGCTCTCAGATTCTCTTAGGCATTCCCAGAACCATCCCTATGTCACCCTTGGAAGTCTAGCAATAGCCAGAGGTCCCCCTTTCGCAGAAAGCTGAGTGCCTGGGTTCTGATAACTTCACCACCTGTCCCTATTCCCCTCCATTTTGGGGGTGGAAGCTGCTCCTGCATTTACTATCTCTGCACACCTCAGTGCTCCCTTTTTCTCTTCCAAGTCTTCCAAAGCCTTCGTACTCATTCCCTAAATCAATTCTCCCTGTTTGAAATTCAAGGCATTTATTTTTCTTCCTGCACGGGCCATTTTCTTCCTGAGTGGACAGAAAGCAACTATTGATCTGGCTAACGCATTCAAAAGGAAAGAAACAAAATTCTGTAGATGCATTAACTGTGCTTTTGTTTATACCTGATTTGTTCAAGAAACAACTGGCTATATCTGTCCAGGGATGACTGTTTCTGGTTGAAAGCCACTGATTCATGCATTTATATAGACAAGTAAAATCCATTTAAAAAACTTATTGAGAAGTGTAAAGTAATATAGAAATGTAGCATGCTATAGTTTCTTATTATTTACTTGAACAAACGTCTTTATTTAAACTAAGCACCAACATTTTCAGCTATTTTCTCTGCTTCTGAGTCATCATCCAAGGTCTAGCCCAGTTTTTTCAGTATCTCTCACTTTCTCAAGATCATATTGCATAAGCTCCATCCTGCACAAATAAAGCCACAGCCTCCTTGGGCCCATGTAGTCTAGGAAAGTGGGCAAAACAACTGTCCTGGGTTCCTGTGAACTAAGACATAAAATGGGCCAACCACCAACAGCCTGGCTTGACCTACTATTCCCCTTTGTAAATTTTTGTGCTTGAATCCCAGAATGTTAATAGGGCCTCAGTAGTAACTGACAAGATAACCTTCTCAAGTTCTATGGTGTGCTCAGTTTGAATATATATTAAGTAATGCATCTAATGCCATTCTTCATATAACCAATGCTATTAACTTGGAGAAGCTGTTTCACACAGTAGAATTCTTCCCCTGTTTTCATATTTGTCTATCCAGACTTTTATAGTTCCCTTCAATACTTGGAGCCCCTAGGTCTTGTACTAAGTTGGAGTAATTTGCAGCCCATTATGCCCCTTTTATCAAATTTTATTTTAAATCTTTAAATAACTGGGCACTATTGTATCCAGTGCTATGAAAGAAGAATTCAGCTTTAAAAATAATCTGCACATTTTGAAGGTAAAATCTTACTGATAATAAGAAGAACTTCTTATGCCAACTACCAGGAGGAACACAATGCTTGGAAAATTGTGAGCTAACAAAGTTATGCTTTCTGATAATTTACTTGAGATATTTTTGAAGCAGTACTGAGAATCTTCATGATGGCTATGAGTTTCCAATGATGTTCTTTTTCTTCAGAAAATTAAAATACATTCACTGTACAGTTACCACCATGTGTGGAGTCAGGGAAGGAATCTAGCTGAACAGATGGGAAAGATTTGATGTATTTGTTTCTTAGGAAACTAGTGAAAAGGAGATGAAATGTCAGAAATGAAAGGTAGTTGTCAAAGCTTTTATGTCACTTAATAGGTATATAAATATAAAAGAGGGGAATATTTCTTCTATGTATACCTAAAGAGCTTCTTATCTAAGTCCTAACTCAGGACCCCACTGTTGCCTATATGCTAAATTAACCTCCATGCCTCCAACATTTTTCCTAAATCCTTACTTCAGGAAATCCTGTTCTTTACATAGTAACATCCTTATTATCCAAATTCAAATGTTATACCATGTTATACCACTAACACTTTTAAAATGAACTGCACTGTATCACTCACCACAAAATATATTACAGTTTAGATACAAAAGTCCTCTCTCTTATGTCTGTACTGTTATCTTTCTTCAAGTTGGAAGATACACAGACTGGAATAACCCAGTCAATAAATATACATTATTTAATTCTAATACCCATGAAGAAAAGGGAATACCTACAAAAAGTAAGTCTTAACCCTGTCTTACTTCAGAGAGAGGAAAAGGCATATTCAAAAAACATGTAGGAGGTAACTCTATAAGACATTGAAATTGCTTATATGTGTGGGGTAAAGAAGAAGAGTCAATGAAAGTAACTTGATTTCTGGTTAGAACTATTTAGATTATGTTGTCATTCACTGAGATAGTAAATATAGAAAGTAAACAATGAAGAGCAAGATTAGTGTCCTGGATACAGTAAGTTTGAAGTACCCGTGTGACATTGAGACACCAAGTAGAAAATGAATGTATGTGCCTGTATCTGCTATAGACTCAGTGTTTACCCCCACTATTCATAGGTTAAAAGCTAATCCCCTGTGTGACAGTATCAGGAAGTGGGGGCCTTTAGAAAGGAATTAGGTCATGAGGGTAAAGCCCTCATGAACAGAATAATTGTCCTTATGATAGAGACCCCAGAGAAATATTTTCCACTTTGACCCAGTGAAAATAGGGACACCATCTATGAACCATGAAGAGGGCTCTTATCAGACACCAAATCTGTCAACATCTTAATCTTGGACTTTCCAGCCTCCAGAAATGTGAGGAATAAATTTATTTTTTATAACCACCAAGTCTATGATATTCTGTTACAGAAGTTTGAACAGACTAAGACAATAGGAAAAATCTTGGCTTGAAACACTACATAGATTTGGGATCCTCTAGCTGAAGGGTGGTCCTCAAAGCCATAGTCTGCCCAGAGAGAACACATGAGGTGAGGAAACAGAGTCTGAAGTACTCCAGATTTGAAGAAGAGAAACCAGACAAAGAAGACTGAGTAAGAGCATCAGAGAGATAGGGTGACCAGGAAGCAAAGAGGAGAGGGTGGATTTGAGAGAGAAAATTTACAAGATATTAAGTTAAGAAAACAAAAATTTCCATTAGATTTAGCAATTAATTTCAGTGTTGCTTCAGGGCAACAGATTGAGCAAGTGAATAAGGCGGTGAGAAGACGGAGACTGCTGTGTAATGAATTCTTTTGAGAAATTTGTCATCTTTTTTGACAGAAAAGCAAAGAATCATTGGCAAGTTGCCAGAAAAAGAAAAAGAGATTGAAGATCGAGGACAGAAAGAAACAGAGGGTCTCTTCATGAACTCCACCACCTCTCCATTTCTCAGTATAAAAAATTATTGTTCTAAGATCTCCCAAGAATGGGCAAAAAAACAAAAACAAATTCTCCTTTGACCTTCCCCATGTCTCTCTTATTTTATTTGTTTGTTCCTTTGCACAACATAACTTCTCAAAGGAGCATCCAATACCATTGCTTCCACTTCTCCTTATGTTCACTCCTTAATTCCAATTCCTCCCTCACCACTCCTGGGAAACCACTTTATTATGACACCTCCTTGTATCAAAACCAATGTAAAATCACATCCCTGTTCTTATCTTCAACACTTAGAAGTATTTTAATATGCTCTAATATTCTCTTTTCTCAAATTGTATTATACCACACTCCTGGTTTTCCTCCTACTTCACTGGCTAATCCTTCTCAGTCCTGGCAAACTTCTTCCACTGCTAAAACCTCTAAGTGACAGAATAATCCAAAATCAGTTCTGCATCTTCTATTTTCCATCCAAATTTATCCAACCCATCATGGCTTCAAACATATGTATAAATAATTTCTAGATATTTTTCTCAGGTAATTATTTTTCTATTTAACATCTCTTCTAGACTGTCTAATCATACTTCAAATTTAGTATTGTCTGAAAAATACTGCTTCCTTATGAAAATGCTGATGGATGAAATACAACACAGAGACAGAGAGATTAAGAAGGACAATCCTTCCTTTGTAGATAGAAGAAAGGAAGAAAGGGAAAAGAATATGGGGACAAATGCCAACAACCTGATAGGTTAGTGGGAGACAGAGAAAGAAGTCTCACCCTAAGATTTCTATTTTCTCTTAAATAGAAAAATAATGGGAATACTTTGAGGGCCTAGTCATGGCTGGATATCTTGAATTTATAGTGACCATTAACAGTTATAAGCAAGAGAATGATTTAATTATACTCATTTTCAGACAGGTGAATCATTGCTATCTATTCAGCTAATGTCTCTGACCTCAGCAAAACTGTAAGCTTCACAAAGGGCAGAGAAAGTATCTATTTTGTTTCTCATTCTATCTCCAACAATTAGCACATGTACCTGACTTAGTACCCCCAAATAAATACACTGTGCAGCAGTAGGAGGCCGAAAAGGGCACTGGAAAGCTGTGACACCCACCCAAGGAATTTCTATACTCAAGAGTGGAGACTAATATAAAAAGTCAATGAAGTTTGTAATTGAGGTTGCCATAGAACAGTGAGGTGGGTCAGAATAAGGGATTGGAGAATGCATAACTGTGGAGAGCAGGCATGGGTAAGGAATAATAAGGCTTCATTCTTGAAGGATGGTTCAGATGTCTATATTATTCCTCCTGATCTAGACAGAATACAGCTGACCTCTGAAACAATTTAAAATAAAAACTATTTTGCAATTAAAGAGTCCTGTGCTCTTTACACCTTCCTGAATGATGGTGCTGCTTCCAAGTTACTATTTCTTTTTTACATTTACTTTTGTTAATTCTCCTTTGTTAATGTCATATCATTGCTAACAATCTTTAGTGATTACCCAGGGCTTGGGCCTTCTAAATCAAACCTCCAACATCTTTCCACTACCTTTTCAATTTGATCTTCTGTTACTCCCCTGTGAACCCTCTTAATTCAACTGATGTAAGTTATTCACTCTGCCCAAAACAAGCTTTTCATTCTCTTGCCTTTGCTTATATCTTTTGATTAATTTAACAAAAAAATTAAGCTAGTGTCTAGCAGTACTCTGGGAGCACAATTACAATGGCAACAAGACATTGTTGAGTGCTTATTTTGTACCAAGCATAGTACTACGCACTTTGCATGATGTCACTAATCACAATAATGCTGTGAGGTTGGTTATATTGTGATTCTCATTTTAAAATGAGGAATCAAAGAAAAGAACAGCTCTATAAATTCCCCAAGATCACTTCAAGCAGTAAAGAGTGTGTGCAAAATGCACATATTTGTTGAACACGTAAATATTTACTCTCTGCCTCCTGTGCATGCCTACGCTGCCCATGGGAGGACCAATCCTGAAGTTCAATCTTATCTGCTGTCTATTTTAAGATGTTGTCTTTTTCTGATCCTTCCTTCCTGGAAAGTCTTTCTTTTTCTTTGTGTCTCTTATCTTTTCCTCAATATTCCACTGGAGATACCTCCTCCATGATCCGTTCCTCCTCTATTTCAGATTCCAGACACGTCTTCAGTCTGGCTAACCAGGTAAATAGTCCCTGTGAAGTACGTCAAATTCCAACAGAGATTGCTTTTTCTTTATTTCAACATGTATGTCAAAAGAACACAAACTCTGGGCGCAATGGTGCATGCTTGTAATCCCAGCAATTCAGGAGGCTGAGGTTAGAAAATCATATTCAAAGCCAGCTCAGCAATTTAGTGAGGCCATAAGCAACTTAGTGTGAGATGCTGTCTTAAACTACAGTATAAAAAATGGGCCTAGGGATATGGCTCAGTGGTTGCTCAGTGGTTAAGCAACCCTGTCTTTGTATTCATCCCTGGTCCCCCCTCCCCCGAAAAAAGCACATAAACTGCCAAATGAAAGGAATTATAGCATATATTCCATTTTATTATCCTCAAAGCTTAGCAGTACCAGGCTTCTGGATGTTTCTAAAGTTTGAGGATAGAATGTAATCCTATTAAGTTGACATTGATGAAGATTTTCTATAGATTCCCCCACTGTGTAAAAGATGCTAGCTCTCCTTTTCATGGTACATAAAATTGTTTCCAATGAAGTAGACTAAAAAGAAAGAAAATATTATTTTGTTTTGTGCCTAAATTAATTTAATAGCATGCTCAAAAGAACAACAGTGCAAATGACTTGGAAGCAGAAAACCCATTTTACCATTCTTATTATCAAACTTGAGGACACAGTCAACCTTTCAAAATGTGGCCCAATTTTCATTAAACTGACTTCAACGTATCTTTGTTTCTTTTAATTATACATGTCCATCTACTTTCTAAGTCCTTTTATTTGACATAATACATTCCCATTTTCTGTCAAGTCTCTAATCTCTTATAAGCTCCTCAGAGACATTTAGTGACACTCTCTGTCACCGAATGTCACATGCTTACAGATTCCGCACCCCTACTGAACTTGCACAAAGTTACTGATTCTCTGATTTGTGTCAGACCCTGGCACCTAAATTTCCTTTTCCAGGCTACTGACAGCCAACTACACTAAACACTTTTCCTCTTACTTTTATCTATAGAAAATCATGTCAATTAAGGTTCAGTAGCCAGCAGGATTTCTCCATTCTCTTTGTGGACAAGGTCATGACCTAGGAGATTGATAGTCTAGGAAGCAGGTGGACAGTCTCCTTCTGGCTGATGTGAATGTATGATAAACAACTGAAATAAACCAAGAGGCAGCTGTGTTTCTGGAAGAGCCTTAGACTCCCAGTTACAGGGGATGTGTGCACCTCTCAGTTCTGCATCTTAGCATGAGTATAAACATGGTCAAGTCAAAGAACTTCAGCTTAAGCCCCTGTGAAATAAACATGGAAATACTTATGAGCCAGGGTTACTGTGGTAATTATACAAGAATGAGTATAAATATATGGAAATAGGAGCAAGAGAAATATAAACTTGACTTCACAATATCAGATTTCCCAGTTCCTCCTTTCAGTTTATCATTGAAACAGAAATGGGTCAACATGTTCCCTTATTGCTAGAGTCAACTGAAATTGATTAAAAGCATTCAGAAGTTAAACCACTAAGAATAGCTGAAAAAAAATCAGAGTCACCAGTGTTTTGTGGGCTCTTAGAAACAAAGAGGTAAGGTAAAATAATAACTTATTCAAAAAAAGGTTTCATTTTTCACCCAACTGATTCCATCATGTTTTCTGTTTGCCCATCATTGTAGTTATGCCCTGAGTTAGGAAGGACATGGATAGGCACAGGATCTGGCTATCACAGCACAGTAGAACTCTTACCAACTCAGTGTCACTATTAAATCGATCTCACCTTAATACTATACTACATTTTTAAGCCACAATATGACTTCTATAACACATTTCTATTCACATTTGGATGTCATTTTATATAGTGTTGTGTGTAAAAAAAAAAAATGTGCCCCAACCCATCCCTATCTTTCATGGGCAATCTCAGCATGCCAAAACACTGTCGTTTCTACATACTAACATAGGCATATACATCACATCCAAAGCAGTCATTTGGGGACAGTCTTTCCCAAGCACAGGTCACAAGCAGTGTCCTTCCCTGAAGGGCCTGTTTCCAAGGCATACAAGACATTTCCCATGTTGCATTCATGAAAGAGGCTTCCCTGGCCAGGGGATTAGATTATAACTATTTTCGATTTGTGTTGTTTCACAGTTATGCGGCAGAGTAACTATTACCCAAAGTGCTGCTCTCTGGGCAAGTAAGAGGTAAAAGAACATGGAAGCAATTTAGCCTCTTTGGGGAGATGCAGGCTTCCTGATACTTTTGCAGTCAGGCCCTTAGCAGAATAGGAGGAGATGAGTCATCTGCACTGATTCCCTGTGAATACTGGAACTGAATTTTTTTTTTCTTGTCCAGAAAGTACTAAATATTTACTATAAGCAAAATTATCTACTAGAGGGTATCCTGCTTCCAGGTGCCCCTCTGCCTTGCGGAGTCTCTGCTTTTCTTCCTAAATAAATCCTACTCCTTTTACTCCTCAAAAAAAAAAAAAAAAAGTTATCTACTAGATCAGGAAAAAAATTATGTGATTAAGAAGACAGTGGTTCACATCCCAGAAGCTGATGTCATTCCTCCACGAACTACCCATTTAACCCATGAGTTCTTCTGGCGGAAACTGCAATAGGTAAAATCCAAGGTGGTTATTCATGATCTGGCTTTTACCCTCGATAACAAAGTTTATATCCATTGATTGCTAATGTTTTGATAATGTTTCCCCCTCAACTGTATTTGTATATTCTTCTAATACAAAAAATAAATTTAAAAAAAAAGAAGATGATAGTGGTTCATAAAATGGAAAAAAATTTGGGACGACTTGATAACTGATGGATTTACTGTTTCCTCAAGCACTAATAGATCCCCGAGTCCAGTATTTTATAACTTAAAAAGCCCTTATTTTAATTCCTCAGCATGTATGAGTCTTCCTTCTCATATTAGTACAAACCTATTCTAAATGTCTTCTACTGATCACCTATATGCCAGAGTAATTCATACATTTCTTTTTACCCTGTTTTACAGGTGAGAAAGGTTCAAAGAGGCTAAGTTCTTTCATCTATAGATTTTGTCTATATATAATATATATATATATACATACGCATATATATATATATATACGTATGTATATATATATATATATATATTCCCAAATCCAAGAAAGGAGTCTGCACAAGAAAAACACAAGTCAAGTACATGAATTTAGCCAAGATTAAGAGGGTAAAATGCTGGATTTAAGTATTGAACTCATGTCTCTTGATTTAGTTAGAATTCCAAACTTCAACGTAACTTTCTGCTTGGAAAAATCACTATGTAGAATCATAATTTCTTAGAAGCATAAGGGATCTTAGAGCTCATCCATCTTCCAGTTGGTCAATAAAATATTCTATATATTATCTTAGGTTCACAGACATTGACAGGATTAAAAAAATGGCAACTTTAAAATAAACTTGTATATTTCAGGATAGATAAATAGTACTTGTTGATTGTTATAGTGATATCTTAGAGTTGAGTAATTGTTGGACATTAGAAAGTGTACTTTCAAAGTGTCAGCATCTCTTTTTTGTATTATCTAAAATAGTTATAAAAATGCCAACATCAGGCATGTATCATTTTAATTTACTTGTACATGAGTACTGAAAAGGAAATGCTTTAAAGTGTTCACTTTCTGTGAAATGTCTGAAGGTTATTAATTAGCCCTGCTTGATGATTTCTTTAGGTTGATTTAAACAATCCTATTTTTTTAAATTGATGCATTATAGTTTTATATAATAAAGGGATTTGTTGTTGCTCATTCATACATGCACATGCTATGACAATATAATTTGATCTCATTCCTTTCCCAGCACTACCCCCCTCCACTCTCCCTGGTCTTTTATCTTTTCTCCACTGATCTCTCCCTGTTTTTACATAAATATATATATATATATATATATATATATATATATATATATATTTAGTTTTCCTGTTTTAAATGCCTGCATGGGTTCTATTCAGCATCTCAAGGGTGCAAAGTATACCATACAGCATGTATAACTCCCTTTTTCCCTCCCTCCTCCCCCCACACCCTCTCCCTGCCCTCTACATAACCAGACTTCCCCTAGTTCTTTTATTAATCTGAGATTGATGGGTCTATAATATAAACTTGACTTTCTCTCACCCTTTCTTTTGTTTTACTCTAGCTTCCACATATGAGAGAAGCCATTTGACCTTTGAGCTTCTGATTTTGGCTAATTTCACTTAGTATAACTTTCTCCATTTCTACCCATTTACCAACAAATGGCATGATTTCATTCTTTTTAATAGCTGAGTAGAACTGCTACTCAGCTGTGTGTGTATGTGTGTAGTTTCTTGATCCATTCATCCAATGAAGGGCATCTGGGTTGATTTCATAATTTAGCTATTGTGATTTGTGTTGCTCTAAACTTTGATGTAGCTATATCACTGTACTATGCTGATTTTATATCTTCTGAGAAAAACCTAGGAGTTGGATAGCTGGGTCTCCATACTGCTTTCCAGAGTGGTTGTACTAGTTTGCAGTCCCACCAATAATGTGAAGAGTACCTTTCTCCCCAAAGCCCCTCCAGTATCTGTTTTTGTTTGTACTCTTCATGTTCGCCATTCTGACTGGAGTAAGATGAAATCTTATGGTAGTTTTTATTTGCTTTTCTCTGATTTCTAGGGATGTTGAACATTTTTTCTTATACTTATTGGCCTTTTGTATATCTTCTGTTGAGAAGTTTCTGTTTAGTTCTTTTGCCCATTTATTGATTGGGTTGTTTTGATTTTTGGTACTGGGTAGTTTTAGTTCTTTGTAAATTTTGGATATTAGTCCCCTCTCATAGGAGTAGCTGGCCATGATTTTTCTCCCATTTTGTAGGCTCTCTCTTCATGTTCTTAACTAATCCCTTAGCTGTTCAGAAACTTTTTAGTTTAATGGCATCCCAATTATTCATTCTTGGTTTTAATTCTTGTACTATGGGGTCCTTGTTAAAGAAGTCACCAGCTCCTACATGATAGACTGTTGATCCTATTTTCTCTTCTAATAGTTTTAAGGTATCTGGTTTAATTCCTAAGTACTTGACCCATTTTGATTTGATTTTTGTGCAGGACAAGAAATAAGGATCTAATTTCATTTTTCTGCATATGGGTATCCAGTTTTCCTAGCACCATTTGTTGAAAAAGCTGTCTTTTCTCCAAGATATATATATTTCCCCCTTTGTCAAATATCAGACGGCTAAAGCTTTGTAGATTTGTCTGTGTCTTCTCTTCTATTCCATTGGTCTTCATGTCTGTTTTACTGCAATAACCATGCTGGATTTTATACTACAGCTCGTAGTGTAATTTAAGTTGGGTATTGGGGTACCTCTGGCTTTGCTTTGTTTGCTTATTATTGCTTTGGCTATTCTGGGTCTCTTATTCTTCCAAATGAATCTAAGAATTGATTTTTCTATATCTATGAAGGATGCCATTGGTATCTTGAACAATCTTATATTTTAAAAAATCTTACTTACTAGGCTCTGAGCTAGGCATTGGATGGTATAGGAAAGTAGATAAGATAGACTCTTGATCTCCAGAGGCTGAAGGTTATGACAATAACTGTAACTTAAACCAGAAAGAAGAGTGGAGTATACTACAAGTGATATCAAGAATATGCTTAAGATTTCTACATGAGTCTCACAGAAGGATGCAGAATTGTAGAAAGTATTCGTAGAATAAGTTGTTAAGGTGGATTTTTCAGAGTGACTAGGATTGCAGTCCTCTTATGAATCCATCCATTCATTCCATAACTGCCTATTAAGCAGTAATATGTACCTGGCACCTGGTGCCTATTAAGCAGTAATATGTGCATGACTACAGCCATGAACAAGATATGCATAGTTCTCTGCTCTGAAAGATCTAATGGACTAGTGAAAAAGACAATAAATATGCAATTATGATAAAATACAGTGATTGTGAAGTACAAAGGACTTTGATAACATGTAGAAGGAGGAAGAACAAATCTATTTTATATCATCAGGCAAGACCTACTTAAGTACCTAACAATTAAGATAAATGGGAAGATTGAGTTAGGCAGCTGAAGAGTCGCCAAAGTGTTCCAGACAGAAGAAACAGTGTGCAAAGATCGAGAAGTATAAGACTGTATGTGACTTCTTGGAACCAATTAAACAGAGTATTAAGTTGAAGAACATGAAGAATAACAAGAGATGTGAATGGATTGTGGCCTTGGATGGACTTGTAAACTCTGCATCTACAGGGAAATGGAGCCATTGAAAGAATAAAATATGAATATAACATGACCATATGTTTTGGAAGTAGCATTCCAGTTCTAGGAAACAACGAGACCAGATAGGAGGTTTATGGAGCAATTCTAGAGTCTATATGACAAATAACAGTACCCAGGACAAAGATGATAGCAGTGGTATGGAACAATATGGTTGGATTCACGAGATATTTAGGCAGTGAAGTCAATAGACTGTGGTAATAAATAGAGCCGAAGAAGGTGGCTGTTAAAGCATGGGGAATGGCAAAAACAATTTAGGTTTTTCAAATTATTGGCTAAGATATATAAGACAGGGAGAAAAAGAGAATGGAGGTTACTATGACTTGCATGTGGTTGGTCCTCACCAAGACCCCTCTTGAAATTTTATTCAAAATGTGATGATGCTGAGAAGAGATGAGACTGCTAAACGGTAATTAGTTTGGGAGCACCAGTATTGGAAGAGATTAATATTCCTCTAATCTCCATAGAGTGGTTTAGGTCTCATGTGAGCAGATTAGTTTACCGTGAGAGCTGGTTGTTAAAAAGTTGGATTATACTTTGTGACTTAGCCTATCTGCATCTGCCCACTTCCCCTTCTACTTCTCCACCATGTTATGATATAGCACAAGGCCCTCAAAAAAGTCAAGCAAATGTTAGCACCATGTTTTGGCTTGAAGCAGGGAGGTGAGGGGAAGGCACCACCCTCTTTGCTTTATAAATCACCCAATCTCAGATATCCTATTATAGCAAAACAAAACAGACCAAAGAGACTCTCTTTATCTGTTTGGTCTGCAACAACAAAAGCACCACAGACTGGGTGGACTAAACAACAGAAATTTATTTGGCATAGTTCTGGAGACTGCCAAGTTCAAGATAAAGGTGCCTATAGATTGACTGTCTAGCAAAGGCCCAATACCTGGTTAATAAATAACACTTTTTCACTATATTTTCACATGATGGAAAGGAAAAAAAGGATATCTCTGGGCTGCTTCAATAAAGGCACTAATTCCATTCATGAGAACTCCACCTAATCACTTCCCAAAGGCCCCACCTCCAAATTCCTCACACTGGAAATTAAATGTCATGGTGTGAAATTTTAGAATTACACCCTCAGTCAGCAGCAGGAGGAAAACATGGTGTACTTTGTTTAGAATATGTTGAGTTTGAGGCTGTGAAAAACATTCCAGTGATGTGGGTTTGCGGGGAGAAAGAAGGGCTTCAGAAAAGAAATGAAGGCATGAAAAGAAGGGATATCTCTTCAAAAAAGAGTCTGACTAGAGGGAAAGTGGCTAAAGGAGAGAAATATGAGAAAGGTCAGTGCCTATATGAGGACCTGGAAAGCCACACCAGCATAGAGCATGCATTCATTCCACTATCAGTGAGACTGTGAGCCATTTGCCTTCAGTTTGGGAAAGAAGTGAAAATATATTTCCTAAGAAAAATTATTGGAAAAAACTCCAGGAACCCAAAATGAATAGTTGTCCCTCTCAAAAAGTTATGTTTTATCTCCCCACTTTTTGATCAGATAAAACTCAGAGCCTTCTCAATAGGGCCAGGTTCATCATGTAACACCCAGTCATGATTCTATGCCTTGGAGAGACCTAGATTTTAGTTCAATTTTTCTGCAATATGACTATGCAGAAAAATTCTCAGGTAGTATCTTCCTGTCCGAAATTTGAGATCCCTTTCCCTTGTCTTGGGCCCAGGAAGGCAGTAGGAACACTGACATTGCAAATCCTCTAGTGTTACCTTTTTTATATCATCACAGATATGCTGGGAGGCAGCTAGTACAGCTATAATTAGTGCCCTCTGTAGAGGAGGAAAATAGGTTTGGGAACACAGCCCAGTTCACATGTGGACGCAGGTCTTCCAATGATAGAATCAAACTTTCCCCCTCTCTGATAAAGACTAAGAGTATTTCATCCCATAAATCATAAATAAATAATATTCATCACGTGTGCTATTGAACTCCATTTCCTGTAGGCAAAGCAGACATCAATAATGAATCATGGCATACATCCCACTGATTTTAGATGCAACCTCCAAATTCTTGTCAACATGATACTTCTGTTACCTATTATCTGTGAATCTGAGTTGGCATGTGATGAAATCTATTTTCAATACTTATCTTAGGTGCTTACATTTTTAACCAAGTCTCTGAAAGTCATAAAAGCTTTATATGTGTTAAGTCATGACTTTGTGTGCTAAGGAATTACGAGATCTTAAGGTGTCTCTTTACAAATCTGAGCCTAGTTGCCTCATGTTTTAGTCAGCTTTTACATTGCTGTAACCAAAAGACCTGCCAAGAACAAATTTAAAGAAGCAAAAGTTTATTTTGGTTCATGGTTTCAGAAGTTCAGTCCACAGTCAACTGACTCCATAGCCCTGGGTCCAAGATGAGAAAAAAATCATAGTGGAAGAGCAGCTCAGGACAATAGCAACTAGGAAGCAGAGAGAGAGAGAGAGACAGAGACAGAGAGAGAGAGAGAAACAGAGACAGAGTGAGCATTCTGCTCACCAGAGATAAAAAGTAAACCACAAACGCACCTCCCCAGTGACCTATTTCCTCCAGTCACACCCTATGTGCCTGCTGTGCCTCTCATGGTCTAATTATTTCATCTTTGAAAATTCTTGCATTTTTCTCACACATGAGCTTTTGGTGGATGCCTTACATCTAAACCATACATAATATCTCACTTAGAAAATGGAAGATCTACAAATTTCTTTCAGTTTGACAGTCAAAAACGTTACGAAACTCCAGGCATGGTGACAGGTTGGGTTATTTGGAAAGCAAATGTGATTTCCCCTTGCTACTCAGGTCTCACCACATAGACTTTCCCTTTCCTCCTTTCTTTCTAGTTGGGCCCTGCTAATCATCATTTATCTTTCAAAGCTCAAGTGAGCATATACAGTGCTGAGGAATATTATTGGATTCTTTAAAATTTAATATATGAAATTATCTCTAACACTTCGTTTAGTCTCTGATTACATTGTGATCATACCGATTGCACAGATGGTGAGTCTGAGTTGCTTAATATAAAAAACCAGACTTTTATGTCAGAGAGAGCTGAGTTTACATCCTGATTCAATCTTTAATGAGCAGTGGGTGACTCTAGTAAAGGTCACATTCCTAAGTCCTAGATCTTTTAAATGAAGGTAATAGAACTAATCTGGTATATGTTGTATAAATTAGAAATAATGGATGTATTGAACCTGCCCTGCTTTCCTGGGACGAAGCCAACTTGATTATGATGTATCTTTTTGATGAATTTTGGATCTAGATAGCTAGAATTTTATTAAGAATTTTTGCATCTGTGTTCATCAGGGAAATTGGCCTGTAGTTTTCTTTTCTTGATGTGTCTTTGTTGGGTTTTGGTATCAGGGTTATATTTGCTTCATAAAAAGTGTTTGGTAGGGTTCCAACTCTTTCAATTTCATGGAAGAGCTTATACAGGATCAGAGTTAATTCTTCTGTAAAGGTTTGGTAGAATTCTGCCGTGAACCCTTCAGGTCCTGAGCTTTTCTTTGTTGGAAGGCCATATGATTGCCGTCTCAATTTCACTACCTGAGATTGGTTGGTTTAGAATTTCAATGTCTTCGCATGTTAGTTTGGGAATGTTGTATATGATAAGATATTTGTCCACTTCTTAGAGATTATCAAATTTGACAGAATATAATTTTTCAAAATAAGTTCTGATAATTTTCTGGATTTTGGTTGAGTCAGTGGTGATATCTCCATTTTCATCTTTGATTTTGTTGATTTGCTTCACTTTATTCTTCCTTTTGGTAAGCGGGCAAGAGGTCTGTCGATTTTCTTTTTTCAAAGAATAAATCAATAAATGTGGTTCACCATTTAAACAGAATTAAAAGTAAAAATTATATAATCATCTAAATTGATCCAGAAAAGGCCTTTGATAAAATTCATCTCCCATTTATACTCAAAACTCTGGAGAAGATAAGATGAAAGGAAGATACTGTAATTTTGTAAGAACCATTTATGACAGACTCATAGCCAACTTTATGCTTAATGGAGAAAAACTGAAAGCATTTCCACTGAATTCAGGAATAAGACAAGGTTGTTGTCACTTTCACCACTCTTATTCAATGTAGTCCTTGAATCCTAGCTAGAGCTATCAGACAAGAGAAGGAAATCAAAGGAATTTGAATAGGAAAAGAGGAACTCAAGATGTCTCTATTAGCTGATAACATGATCCTACACCTAGAAAACCCAATAAACTCAACCAGAAGACTTCTAGAGCTTACAAACAATTTCAGCAAAATTGCTGGTTATAAGATCAACACTCATAAGACATTAACTTTCCTATACTCCAGTAACAAGTCCACTGAAGAAGAAATCAGGAAATCTCTCTCATTCATAATTTCCTTAAAAAAATAGAATATTTGGGTATCAATCTAACAAAGGATATAAAGGACTTCTACAATGAAAGCTATCCAACATTAAAAAAAGAATTTGAGGAAGACCTGAGTAGATGGAAAAACGTTACATGTTCTTGGTTAGGCAGAACCAATATAATCAAAATGGCCACTTTACCAAAAGCCCTATAGAGATTCAATGCAATCTTCATCAAGATACCAATGACATTCTTCACAGATATAGAAAAAGTAATTCTCAAATTCACATGGAATAACAGAAGGCCCAGAAGAGCCAAAATATTACTAAACAAGAAAAAGGAAGGAGGTGGTATCACAATTCCTGACCTGAAGTTATACTACAGGGTTAAAGTAACAAAAACAGTGTGGTATTGTTATCAAAACAGAAATGAAGACCAATGGAACAGAATAGAAGATACTGAGACAAACCTTCAAATCTTTAAACATCTGATATTTGATAAAGGGGGCAAAAGCATAGTGTGGAAGAAGGACAGCCTGTTCAACAAATGGCACTGGACAAATTGGACAGCCATATGCAGACAACTAAAATTGTTCCTTACCTCTCACCCTGCACAAGAATCAAATCAAAATCATTCAAGGATCTGGAAATTAAACCAGCAACTATACAATTGATTGTAGAGAAAATAGAATCAACACTACATAATTTAGGCATCAGAACCATCTTCCTTAACAAGACACCCATAGCGCAAGAATTAAAGCTAACAATAAATGAATGGGATGCCATTAAACTAAAAAGCTTCTGTACAGCTAAAGAATTAGTAAAGAGTGTCAAGAGGGAACTTACAGAATGGGAGAAAAATCATTGCCTGATACACCTCGGACAGAGGGTTAATATCCAGAATATATAAAGAACTCAAAAACTGAACACCAAAACCACAAATAATTCAATCAATAAATGGGCTAAGGAGTTAAATAAAAATTTCTCAATGGAGGAACTCCAAAAAGCCCATAAATGTGTGATAAAATGCTCTACATCACTAGCACTCAGAGAAAAGCAAATCAAAACTTCACTGAGATTCCACCTCACTCCTGTCAGAGTGGCAAAAAATGAAGATTACAAACAATGACAGATACTGGAGGGCATGTGGGAGAAGAGGAACACTGTCACACTGTTGGTGGAACTGCGAGCTTGTACAGCCACTCTGGAAAGCATCGTGGAGACTCCTCAAAAACTAGGGCTGGAACCATCTTATGACCCAGCTATCCCACTCCTGGGTATTTTCCCAAAAGAGCTAGAATCAGCATATTACAGAGATACAGCTTTATCAATGTTTATAGCAGTTCAATTTACTATAGTTAAACTATGGAACCAACCCTGATGCCCCTCACTGGACGAGTGGATTAAAAACTTGCAGTACATATATACAATGGAATTCTACTCTGCTATTAGAGAGAACAATCTCATGGCATTTGCAGTCAAATGGATGGAGATGGAAAAAAATATGCTGAGTGAAATATCCCGAACCCAGAGACTCAAGGACCAAAGCTTTTCTCTCATACGTGGAAGCTAGAACACAATCGGAAACAGTCTGAAAGTTGGCTGAGCTAATAAAAACCTTAAGATGGTGAATTTTTACATGAATGGGGGAACAAATAAAAAATAAGTAAAAGAAATAATGAATATAAATACTTTCAATTATAGAACCAGCATGCAGAAGATAATTATGTTAAATATTATGTTTTAGGGATTCCTACAGTCATCAAGACACCACATAGTTGCTTACTTTTTCATCAACCTTGAAAATTTTAAATGCCACCTGTTTGTTCCAGGTGTACTCCTTAGAGGACTTGTAAATGTTTAGCAAAACACATGCCCTGCCACAGCCACACACACACACACACACACACACACACACACACACACAGCAATGTAATGTTTCTTGGAATCACCATCTGGATTTAAACAGAGCCCAAATCACTTGCAGAGTAACCCAGTGCCTGCTCTTCTTCTGTGTTCCAGAACCACCAAATAAATGGTTTTGCTTCCAACCCATATCTCAGTGCTAGAAGGAAGCTCTTGTTGAGCCTAACTAAAGCATGGGAGCTTAACCTGGAAATATTTATCCACCAAAGTATCATTGTACATTTGAAAACCAAATATTGTTAATGAGAACTCAGTACCTCCAGATCCTGTTGAAGTGTGCAGTGCCTCTGTAAAGCAGAATGATGAGAAAAATTGCCTTCTGATCCAAGTGTAAAAACATCTGGGGAGTTCTGTGAGCTAAAGAGCAGGGAGGGAGACAGGGAGACAGCAAGTCTCCATCCCAATTATGCCTAAAACTTATCAAGAGACTCAGGAAAAATTGCTGCTCCTTTATATCTTTGATTTGTATAGCTGCAAACTCTCGACAACTTTTGAGAGTTATCATAAACCACATAAAAGTGTTTGGATGTTCAATGAATGTGCAGTGATGAAACACAATGTACTGATGTATTTATGAACTCAAGACTGGCCCTGATTTGATGGCTGTGTTGGTGAGCTTCCTGCCAATCATGAGGACCAGCCTTCCCTGGTACTCCCAAATTCCAATCAGCTGGGATTTTTCTCCTGGAATAAAGCATCATGTCTCTGAAACCTTCGTTTTTATTACCCAGATAGCTCACAGGAGGGATAAGTTACAAAGAAGTGACTGGTTTTTTTTTTTTTTTTGTTTGTTTGTTTCTTTGGTTTTGGTTGTTTTATTTTGTTACCAGGCATTGAACCCAGGGGGTATTTAATCACTGAGCCACATCACCAGCCCTTTTTATTTTTTATCTTTGAGGCAAGATCAGTCACTTAAGGCCTTGCTACATGGCTGAGGCTGGCTTTGAACTTGCAGTCCTCCTGCCTCAGCCACCTGAGCTGCTAGGATTACATGCATGTGCTATTGTGCCCAGCAATGAAGTACTTTAAAAAAAATGTTTGTGTATGTCAGAACAATGAGAGACAGAAAACAGATCCGTCGCAATGATGAAGATGAGGCATGGTGCACAATGGCAGGCTCAGAGGAATCTAGGAAGAGGACAATCTAACCAGATGACAGGGAATAGCAGCAGAAGAGTACTAGATAGCTGCAGGACAAGAAGCATGGAAAACTGAGAAAGGTCTCTTTAATGTGAGTGTAAAAGGGAACATAATACGTACTCTTTACACAGTGACAGCTCTTTGTCCCTGGTCAAGAAACCAGACTAGAACACCAGATCAAACATAAACATATTATGCTTTTAAGAGACATAATACCAAGTGCAGCATGATTTGGATAAGGCTCTTCCCTTCTTTGCAACTTGGTACTCTAATTTGTAAAATGAGGTTGGAGTGGTTGATCTCTGAGACCCTTTGTGTGTCTCCTATACTACATCAGGAAGGGAAAATGCACTGCAGGTCTGGGCCTACCAACTCCTCAGAGAGTCTTAGTGTTTGTCAGTAATCAATTATGATGCTTTTTTGCTGAGCTCAGATACAGCCTTGGGGAACTTCTATAAGTTGAAAACCACTAATAATATCAGAGTTAACCAGAGTCAAAATCCATTTTCCATCACTTTTGTATGTATTTAAATTCTTAAAATGTCTCAAAGATTCACAAATGGTGACAATGGCTCCAAAATATAGTTTCAATTCTTCCCCAGTAACCAAGTAAATTCCTGTGCAGATGATGGGAACAAAGTCAGCCCCTGGACATGGAGGAAAGGCAGACAGTCAGCTGAGACCTGAAGAGAGTTGTCCTCCCATGTTCTTCACATTTCATAACTATGAAATTCAAGTGACCCATAAAAGGAAGCAACGAAGGATGGATAAGGGTTGAAAGACTTGAGTCACAGTGGAATCTTGGGTAAATAACATCTGAGCATTAGTCTCCATGTTCTTAGAGTGGAGATTACTTTGTAGGGTTGTTGCAAAAGGTAAAGGAGATGAATTTAAAATGCTTTGGAAAAAAAAAGAGCTATACAAAAACGTGTTGCTAGTAGAAGCCCAGCATTAGCTAACACCTTTGGAGAATTCATTTGACACCAATAAAGATTTAAAATGTGAGCTTCAGGGTACTCATTATGGTGCCAAAGAAAGGACAGGGACAAGGGAGGTAAAGGTACAGTAACAGGGAGACTGTTTGGAATCTTGGGCATCAGCAAACTCTGAGTAAGTACTGCAGGTAGCTTAGAAGTTCTGTTCTTTCCTTGCTCAAGAGCAAGGAATGTGTTGGTTAGAACTGTTTGCAAGTTCTTTCCTCCAGGTGTCTGCCACAGTTGCTTCTCTTATGACAATGAATAGAGAATGTGGATCGTTCATGATCTTTTCAGGTTTAGAAATTAAATCCTGTGGCCCTACTGGAGTCTGCAAGAAAGGTACAACTAACCAGAATTTTGCTACTACCTCACTTGCTACGCATTCATGTGCCTGGATGAGAGCGTGGTTTTGGGGAACTCTTAAAGGAAAGAAAGATTTCTTAATAAGGTGTTGTGGGGGGCAGTCAGAGAGAAATAAAGGAGGCAAATTGCATCTACTGTTCGCTCTAATTGTATGTAAACACATGGAGTAGAATTGAGAGATAGCAGACTTAAATAAAGGAATTCTCATGAATGCTTCATGATTTCAAGACTATAAAAAGGAAAAAAACAGAGATTATGGGATTTTTGCCTCATAGATGTTTATTATCTCTCGAATTCAAAAATCTCAAATGAAAAAGATCCCAAATTACTTGATCCTTAATCCTGCTTTGGATAAATATATCATTCCCCTTTTTACAATTCAGATTAATGAAGTTAGTGACGTACAGAGTGGTAAAGTAGCTAGTTGAGGGTAGGTGGAACACATTTTCCTATATCTTCTGCCATTACAACACAGCATGAGAGACCAATAGATTGCATAACTTCAGAGAAGTCAAAAGTCAGAAGGAGGGATATATGTCCTATGGGATATAGAGTCACCAATACGTATTTGCATTTTTTAAAACAGCAGAACTGTTGAAAGGAACACAGGCTCATTATGCTTTAGAAAACGAGAGAGTACTTCAGGTCACTAGTGAATTATTTGTTCCTATCATCTGTTTTCATACTTGACTACACAATTTTTACAGCAAAGATTTCAATATGATTATCAAACAGTCCAATGAGATCCATCTGTATGACAATATCATATATGCTTGGTCATTGTCACTCTGCTACAATGTGGATGGACCACAGTGAGGGATGCTGAGAGATATGTTCAAGATCATAAAGGGAGTTAGTGGCAGGCCCAAAACAGACAGAAGAGAAGAATATCTGAAGAAGTGGAACTCCACTTAAAATAGAACCTGCTAGAATATATGTTCTAGCATATCTACCAAGATAACTAGGGTAGCATAGAGGGTGGCGGAACTGTCTCCAGAAGGGGCTGAAACTGACCCATCCTGTAATCTTTCCTGTGCCTACCGAGTGCTTAGCCTTTAACAGACTTATAGAAATGTCATTTTTCAATTGACTTAAATCTGATCAATTACTACTGGAGATTGTTTTCTAATGATTCTGCCATAGCTGTGAAGAAATGAAAACAGGGACTTCTGAAATGAGAGATATGGCATTCACATTGTTAGAAATAAAATTGTTAGAAATACTGAGGTGCAGGCTGGAGTGGTGGCTCAGCAGTTATGGCACTTGTCTGGCATGCACAAGGACATGGGTTCAAACCCCAGCACCATGTACACAACAAAGTATCTGAGCAATGAAAGCCACATGAAAAACTCAATAAAGGTGATCCTGTCTTCTCTCTCTCTCTCTCTCTCTCTGTCCCTCTCTCTTAAAAAAAAAGAAAGAAAGAAAAGAAAGAAAGAAGAAAGAAAGAAAGAAAGACTGAGGTGCTCTAAGAAAATCAATGTTAGGAAGTGGGTAGGCAAGGTGAACTTCACTTTTGACAGAAGGGCTTGCTAAAGAACTTGGCCAGCAAGCATTCCTAGGCGGGCAAACCGCCTGCTCATATCTCTGACCTGATGCATGATGCCCTTCACTCTGATTGGAGGGGCTCAGGGGTACAATCTACTTCAATTGGCTAATTTTAAAATTGACATGGGCAAGGGAAAGGGCCACAGTTGTAATGGAATAGCAGATACCTGTTAGGGAATTTTAAAAATGGCTTCTTTCTGACTGCATGGTTCCCTGACTTAAGATGGCTTCAAACTTAAGTTACAGTAATTACACCTGTGTTGTATTACAGGTTTAACTCTGACATAAAAGAGAACATAAATCTCACGACATGAGGATTTTAAAAATTATGACTTTCAAAAACATAATAATAATAAAATTTTCCAGAAGAAACAAAAAATTGAGAATCATGCGGAAAGACCCTCTGTGATTTTATACAAGGCACGTAACCTTTTGGAAACTCAGTTTTGAGTCTAGATTAGAAAGATCATGATTCTGCTTTTCCCAGATTGAATTATAATTCAATCCAATTCCAAATAATTTATTTGTTTGCGGTTGTATGTGTAAATGGACATTTTAAAAAACTGATAGCAGACTATCCCTGGGTTTCTATATTTTGAAGCCTTGTAAACAGCTTGGGTCTATTTTGAGAAATACCATGCTGATAACCCTGGGCTCTTCTACAGATGGAATTCTGGAAATGTTAAACATGAGATAATTTCAACTCTGTGGAGACAACTACATTATAACTTGGATGTGAACTATCTATTACTTCTCAGAGTTTCCATAAGAAAAATATTCACTATGCGAGTTCAACACCATGACTTCTTAGCTGTCAGTTCAGTTTCAAATATTAGGTCCTAATGATTCATTTGTGTGTTAGAAATAGGAATTGGTCATTGCCCTTTACCTCCAGGAAAGCTTCTATGAAAGTAAAGGTTGGGTCTGGTAAATAACACAATCTGCTAATTGTCACAACAAAATAAATCATTTTTAAAAAACATGCTCAAGTGGCACAGAGAAAAGTGGTCATCCCACTCATTCAAGTGCCAAATATGGAAACACAGAGGCAGAGCAATAACAGAGACTATCTTAGAATTTAGAGCCACATCTCAGTTGGATCTAAAGCCTGGCTGTCACTCTCTGGATATGTGGCCTAATCTCGGGCTTTATTGCCTAACAATCAAAAGAAAAAATGCCTGTTCACTTCATTTCTTAAGGACTGAATGAGATAATCATGCATGTTACCTAGCATGGGTCTAAATAACTGCCAAGTAGGTGGGCTAAGCCTAAAATATAAATTTCAGGACACAATGAGAATTAGAACACAGACCTCATTGAATTTTTTTCCTCGTATTGTTGATGATGTTCTTATATACCTTCCCCCAATTCTGTGTGCTAAATATTCTAGCATAGTCTGTTGGAAAACACTTTTCTACTATGAGAAGGACAGACTCAAAACCAACCACCTCAGCTCATGAACACTTACAATTTAAATTGCATCTTTTAGAGGAGGCAAGCATGATTTGTCTCAAGCTACATGTGTGCCTAAAACACCAACAGGGAAAGACTAAACACTGGGAAACACTTGTAATAAGTGTTAGTTTGATCCTCAAGCTTAAGGAATAAAAATCCATCAAAAGAGTTCAGATTGGGATAACATATCTAAGATGTTATTCTGCGGTACTTTATGTGGAAGAACCAAGAAGTGGGACTAATGTGCTAACTAGACCATGACATTATATAAAAACACAAACACATAGAAAAGCCATACAAATCTCTTGAGAGTCAAATCAAAGTAAATATTGGAGGAAGATAGTCCTTGCTGTGGCATCATACTGCAATTCAACAAACTTGGGGCAACTTTGACCCATAAAATGTTAGTTTCCTAAAATATATCTAAAAATCTTAATGAACACCCAAAAGCTTGTCTTGGGAGTCATAAAGGCTCAGCTTTGTTCTTGCTTTAGACTTTAAAATCCTAATATCTAAAGTTAATGAAGGCAATTGAATTCAGAGACTAGGATAAAAGCCAAGACTCTGACCTGGGAGATTTCTGTGTATAGCTCATTTGAAGTACAGATTTCAGGACTGTAAACCTCATGTGCTATCTCTTAGGCTTCTTCAAGAGTATGTTTCAACAGATCATTTAGTATAAGGTGTTACATGACCTAGAACAGTAACCCTTTTGCAGATTGGGACTAATTAGGATTTCAGTTGCATTTGGCTATGAAACTGATGGCCTCCTTATCAGTAGGGAGCTGGCTATTTTTAACCACAAACAGAGAAAATGCACTGACAGATATGAAAGAGAATTTTTACACAAGTAGACCTCAGAATGTTTAATGTTTAAAAGGTTTTGTTTTCATTTGTTTGTGCATGAGGATCTCCTCTGTTAACTTTATACACTGAAAGGACAGGGAAAGGAGGCCTGTCCCTAATTAAACTACTTCAATCCATGAAGCATGAGTGAGGTTCAACCAGCAATTTGGCTTGGAGTAGGTCCTTTTCCTCTCTTCTCTAGATTCTTTATATTTTTAAATTGGCGTTTAAATTTGTATGTATTTTTGGAATATATGAACACATTGTATAGTGTTCAGATCAGAGGAACACATCTAAGATTCTATTCTATCTCCTCAAACATTTATCTTTTTGTGATTAAAACATTTAAATTCCTTTTTCTTTGCTTTTTTGAAATATACAGTACATTATCATTATTTATAATCACCCTACTATACAATGTTGAATACCAGAATCTCAGACCTCTCTCTGCTAACCAATATTCTTTTTCTTTTTTTTTTTTTTTTTTTTTTGTCCCAGGGATTGAACACAGGCTAACCACTGAGCCACATTCCCAGTCCTTTTTATTTTGAGAGAGGGTCTCCTTAAGCTGCTTAGGATCTTGCTAAATTGTTGAGGCTGAACTTGTGATCCTCCTGCCTCAGTCTCCCAAGTCACTGGGATTACAGGCATGTACCACTATGCCTGGCCACCATTCCACTTTCAACTCCTATGAGATTTGCTTTTTTAGATTCCACGCTCGAGGGAGATCATGTGGTGTTTGTCTTGCTGTGCCTGCTGTGCTTAACCTAATGACCTCTGGTTCTATCCACATTGCTGCATATGACAGGATCTTATCCTTTTCTGGCTGAAGAGCATTCCATTGTGTTATATGTACCACCTGTATCCATTCATTGGTTGATAGACTCAGATTGTTTCTCGGCTACTGTTCATTGCAATGAACAGGGGAAAGCAGATATCTCTTGAATATACTTATTTCATTTCCTTTGGGTATAGACAATGTGGGGGAGAAAGCTGCATATTACTTTTTTGATAGGAATAATTCAGTAAAGAGGGAATAATTAATGATGTGTAAGAGAGAAACCATCCCTATCTTGTCCCCCTGCAATTGAGAAGAAAGAAAAGCTTATTCAGGAGAAAGTTCAGTATGATTTGGGGTACTCATAGCTGGGAGTCTCCATGTGTTTCCAAAGTGCAAAGTGAGCCTGTATTTTCCCACTACTGCAGGAAGAACTATTCACTTGTGAATCCTAGGTAATACAGGAAACATGAGAAAAAAAATTACTGACGTAGTGCACTGCTCCCTGATTGCAAAGAAGAAAGCCATCAGAGATCTGATACCTCAGGTCCCCAAACATCACTCCAAATAGAACCAGCCCCTATCTTTCTTCTATAGCAACAGTAGTTTTCCTTAGCAGGAACTCAATAAACACTCCTGCCAAGCGTGAGGGATTTCAACAGGACTTCCTACTTTAATCCTCACAGTGCCATTGGGAGAAGGATTTCTATTATTTCTGCTTTAGAAATGGCACTGAGGTCCTCTATGGGTAAATAAATTGCTCAGGAATTTTGAACTCAGGTCTGACTGACAGTGGAGCCTAAGTACTTCCTCCATAGACCACCTTCTTCACATCCATTCCATTCCATGTGTATCTAGATAGAAATTGCAGAAGAGAAACTGAATCTGAGATTCACTTTTCTTCCCATGAAGGACAATAATTCAAGATTCCCTTGAATGAGAGGGCAAGTGCTGAGATAGATTGACATGCTTTTTTGTTATTGTTTTTGTTTTTATAAGCGAGAGAAGGACAGTGAGAGAGAGAGAAGGAGGGAATCAATTTTATTTAGTTTTTCATGCAGCCTTCATTGCTCTGACTCTTCATCGTATAGGTGATGCTGGGGTTCGAACCCACATCCTCACGCATGCCAGGCAAGCACCGTAACCACTGAGCAACCACTCCAGCTCCAGATTGACATGTTTATATGCAACTGGTGTATGATTTGTTCTGTAATTAATTAGCCTGTGGACATTGTTAGATGTACATTTTTATGACACCTTCAAAAATGCTATTTGTATACATTGCACTTACTCAACATTATCATAGAAATTGAAAATCTAATATTTAATTAATGTGAAAAGTACCACTGATCCTCAAGAGCTACACAACATATTCAAACAAAGACTCACAGAGCCGAGGTTTGCAGTTGGTGTTAGAAGTCTGACATTGGCCTGGGTATGTGGGAATCTAATGGCAAGTCACGAACTCTCAGAGAATTTAGGAGTCAGCTCCTGAATTGCTTCCTGAGAGTAGTATCAGTGTTTCTCCTTAAGTTCTGTAATAAGAGCTAAGATCAATCAGTTAAGATACCTAATATGTGCCATGTACTGATCTAAGTGCACATTCTGCTCCTTCTTTGCGTAACTTCAGTCAAGAGGCATAGTCTCAGACTTTAGCTTCTATATAGGATCCTAGTATTTGATCTGAAGAGTTTCCAGTAATTCAGAGCTGGGTTCCCTCCCAGCACTCACCTTTGTCAGCCCAGGGTAGCCACACACACTCCTCGCTAGTTGCCTTAGGTGGGCTGAATCCTGGACAGAGAGGAGTGGAGAACCTCAGATAAGTTATTTTCCATTCTCAACCATCATTTCTTTGTAATATTGGGATGATAATAGAGCCTCCTCAGAGGGTTTGATGAGAAATCAGTGATATGAACAGTTAAAGCACATTGAGGCTTCAAGTTAAAGTGTGTAAAATATGAGTCACTTCCTTTCTTGTTTCATGGAAACTGTCACATCATATTGGGGTCAAAGGAGCCAGATAATCCAATTCACATCTACCCTCCTGGGAATTCCAAGAGGCCTGTTCACTTGCTTAATAATATTTTAAATATTATTAAATAATTATTTAATTATTAATAATATAATAATAATAATTTAATTATTTAATAAATATTAAATAATGTTTTTAAAAACCTGTTTATTAAGCATTTGATTGTTAACTTCATCTCTCAAATGGACTAACAGAATTCACTTTATATTGCTCATTTAATGACTATCCTGGCAACTCTGAAATCACATGAGAATAATTCCTGTTAGAAACAAAATGAAAAAAAAAAAAAAGAACAGAATTTCAGACACTTTCTATGTATTAGTGTCTATCCTTAGAGCAAACTTTGGATGTTGAGAAGGTTATGCTCTGAATATTTGCCTATGTATTCTTTACCTTGAAGGATATTGAAGCTTTCCATTATAATGCCCATGTCTTACAGAGTAGCTTACAGATATATTTACCTATTTCATTTCTTTCCATTTTCAGAAATGTAACAAATTGTGATTCCCATTTTACCATGGTGTAAATTGAAATTCAGAGAAATTAGTCAATATGCTAAAAATCACACAACAACAACCATAAAAACCACAATTACCTTCTTGTAGAGCAGAGATTCAGAGGTGTAGTTCTCTTTGTATTAAGCCTATTGTGTTTCTTTGTGAATTATACTTGACAAGAAAAACATAGAAGAGGAAAAACTTATTTTGAGCCTACAATTTCAGAAGTTCAGTCAGTCCATGGTAAGCTGACTCCATTGCTCTGGGCCCAAGACAAGAAAAAACATCAAGGCACAAAGGAATGACAGGAAAGCTGCTCACCTCAGGACAACCAGAAAGCAGAGAGTGAGAGCACAAGGAGCCAGGGACAAGATATACAATCCCTGAAGGCATGTCCCCAGTGACCAGCTTCCTCCAACCACACCCCATATATGCCTACAGTTAACACCCAGAGTCCATTCAAGTTATTATTCCACCTAGTGGGCAACCTTTCTCACAATCTAATGATTTCGCTTCTGAACATTCCTCTACAGTCTCACACTTGAGATTTGGGGAAAATCTCAGATCCAAACCACACATCTGATAACTGACTCTTGAAGACCTTTAATGTACTCACTCTTCTACCATGTTATGCCATGTCTTATTTGGCAGCCTTTCTTAAAAATTTTTGTTCTCTTATTAGTTACTATAGTGGGGTTGAGAATGTAATATTAACCATAAGCAGACATAATTGCAGAAATGAATATAAAATTAGAACTGAGATTGGTATCTATTCATATTTGCTGCTATTCATATTTGATCGGGGCCTTCCATATAGTGTGAGGGTGGGAATCAGGAAAGGTTTCCTGGAGCAAAGACAAATAAATTAAAATCTGAAAGTTAAGTGACAGCTAACTATATAAAAATAGAGAAGTACTCCAGAGGAAACAAATGGCATGCACAGGGGACAATGGAAAGGAAGTGTGTCACCAAAAAAAAAAAAAAAAAAAAAACTAAGAAAAGGGGTTGGGGATTTAGCTCAGTGGCATAGCGTTTGCCGAGCACATGCAAGGCCCTGAGTTCAGTCCTCAGCCCTGAAAAAAAAAAATAGGAAACGAGCAGGCAAGCCAGAGCAGAAACCAAGACATGTTAGAGACAGGAGAAAAGTGTGAGATAAGACAAACCACAACATGTATGCTTTTTTTTTTTTTAAAGATAGATGGACAATGAGAGAGAGAAAGACAGAATTATTTTTTATTTAGTTTTTCACTGGCTTTTGTTGCTCAAACACTTGATTGTGTAGGTGGTGCTGGGGTTCGAACCCGCATTTTCATGCATGCCAGGCAAGCACCATAACTGCTGAGCCACCACTCCAGCCCCAATGTATACATTTTTAAAAGACTATTTAAAATGCTATGTACAGCAAATTTGAGTAAAAGGTTCAGAAATATCCAATATACCCTCTGCCCCCATATATGCGATACCTCCTCATTATCAGCGTTTCCCACCAGAGTCATACATTTGTAACAACTGATGACTCTACACTGACACATCAATATCACTCAAGTCCATAGACTACATTAGGACTCACTCTGGGTGTTGTAATCATGTGAATCTCCATCACTATACTATGAAAAACAATTATTTCTTTTCCTTCTTACTTTAATGAGAGTACCCATCTTAGAATAGGCACTAGGTAGCATCTGATGACAGATGATGGATCCGGCATTTGGAGGCTTAGAGTCATTACAAGAATCCATGAAACAGGTAGTTAAGATTTGATTCTATGACAGAAGAAGTACAAGATGCTAGAAGAACTTGAAGGAGGTACACCAAACCCAAACTGGGAGGTCAGAAAAGAATCAGCTGGGACCTAAAATGAATAAATGTTACCCAATGAAGAAATGGGCAAGAGTTTTATGAGCCAAAGTAATAGATTAGAAGATTCATGAAAGGGAGGATGACTAAAACTTAAGCAGAAGAAAAAGGACTTAGACACGAAATTGGAGATTTAGGTTGGGACCAGCACCGGTCTCATAAGTCGTGCTAGAGAAATGGCAATTTATCCTAAGTCTCTGGCTATAGGATTGAAAATGGATTGAATGGGGCACCACAGAAGGTAGAAACATATGTAACAAAGCTATTGCTACAGTCAAGAGAAGAGGTGATGGTGACCTAAACAGGAACAGCTATAGCAGCAATAGAAAGAGGCAGATGGATTCGTTATGACCAGAAAGTAGAATAAACGGACTGCGCTCTTCATATACACTGCTTTCGTCCATGCGTATTTTCTGCCATGCCTACAGCTCCTTCTAATGGAACCCATCTGCCATGATGCCATCTTTTATAGGTTCAGGTGACAGAAGAAAAGGTGTCCATGTATCTGGCCCAAAGCTGGACTATATCCAATGTAACTAAAGTCATGTTGTCTTTCGAGTGTATTAACAATTACAAGAAGCATCAGATAAACAGTCAAACGCAATCTAAAAGTGTGAAGAAGCCAAGCCACAAGGTAAGCAGCATGAAGTTAAAGCCTTAAAGGAAAAGTTATACATCCCAACAAGCATTAGAGGTCACTTAAGCCACACACAGAATCATGGTTTGCCTGCTGCTCTCCATGAGATTATTGGGCTCTTTCTGAATCCGTGTGACAGTATCTTCCTGCAACAAATCCCCTCTACTTGAGAAAATTTGAGTTAGTTTCAATTTCCTTGAAACCAAGTTATCCTAACTGGAACAATCAAACATATTTTAAGAAAGGTCACACATCAGACATCTTCAAAAGTACTGAGACAATAGGATTTTTATTTCAAACCCCATTTGCAGAGAGAGCTCTGTTCAACTGCTAGTTGTCATCAAGAGCATACGGGAAGATGTAATGGCAGTGACTTCTATATTTTCTGTTGAAAAAATGAGCAATAAGTAAAAGGACTTCAAAGACAGAAAAATTTAGATCACATTTTCTATAAAAGTAATGTATATTTTATGCTAAAAATTACATAATGAGTCTTTTTGGATGAAATAGAGAGAAAATCATTTTAGAATAGCATTAACTTTTTTTTTAACTGGAGCTTCACACACAATTTCCTCTCCAGGGTGCCATGTCCTATAATAGTTGCATTTATGGTGAACAAGGATCAGCTCATCAGCTCTGGTGGCCACAGAAACTCAGGGAGCCACTTGGGACGTGTTACAGTCTGCAGGTCTTTATCTCACATAGTGAGAGGAGGCAAACCACAAGATCAGTACTTAAATTCAGAATACACCATTGAAGGCTTCGCTCTGTGCATTCTATGTTTCTATTAGAAAGTCTTTAGAAGCAGTAATATTTTTCATGATTACTATGTGGAGTTTTAATTTTAAAGGAGTTACTATGTGGGAAAACATCAAATAAACTGGATAGCACTATAAATAATATTTGAGATAAAAGGTTTTTCTTGCAGAATGAAGAAAACTGGTGAAATTCACAAGAGCAGTTAACAATGCTTTCTGGGGCTGGAGCAGTGGCTCCGCTGTTAAGGTGCTTGCCTAGCATGTGCAAGTACATGGGTTCGAACCCCAGCACTCACGTACACAACTAAGTGTCAACCAATGAAGGCCATGTGAAAAACTCAATAAAAATTGATTTTCTCTCTCTCTCACTGTCATTCTCTCTTTAAAAAAAAAGAAAAAAAGAAAAAAATGCTGACTTTGGGATTACATAGGTCTAAATTTGATAGATCACTAACTTCATAATATTGGACAAGTTATTTAAACACTCCAACCTTCAGTTTCAACAGCAATGGGTTAAAATGGTAACTTACCTCATAAACTGTTATGATTTTATATTAAATTACAGAAGGTCATGAATACAAAGCACTAAGCCTTATATAATTCATGCTTTTACATATTCTATATGTTGCTTAATAGTATAGAAGTACAAGAGGTTATTTATAAGCACAATATTATCCCAGATCCAGTAACATCTTGGATTGCCTGTCCCAAGCAGCAGCAACCTTGAATAGGAGTCTAATTTTTATGCCAACTAGCCTTGTGCCTCATTCATGTAGCACATGTTTTCTCTTTGCTAACTTCTTACACAATTAGCAAAAGGAAATGAAATGTGGCCAGCCTTTGCAACTGCAAATCTGAAATTGTCATTTAGGGATCATGGAGAACGGGTGGGCCATGATGAGGAAATATATTCCCTTAATATCAGTATTCAATTTATTGTTTAGAGTTTTCTAATTTAGTTCAGAGACAGGAATCTTACAGGAAGAAAGTATTCTATTTTATATTAAATGAATACCTGCATCTTTAGAGGTTATAATTTTGAATCCTATTTGGAATATTGTTTCAATATATCCAGCCATTCAACAAATTATTATTGGCGCTGGATTGAACGTTAGCCAATTAACAGTGACTAAGATACATGTAGTGTATCTTAACTTCAAGGGCTAATTGCCTGCTGAGTACACAGATAATAAAACCAGCAATTACAGTATACCATGCATTGAAAGCTATAGAACAATATGTTTTATGAGTAAGTAGGAAAGAAATATGGCTCATACTCATCAGGAAACAATCCTATTGTGTACAAACACTCTTCTCTTCTCCACTATTAGATCCTACCCAGATTCCCTTGACAGAATCTGGCTTACATCTTTGCATTCTCTGTAATACCTGAAATATTTTTTCCCACAGGTAATTGCCAGGGGTGTATCTAGTTGATTGGTTTTGCTCACCCAACATCTATCTCAGCCTCTTTGTACTATCCCACAAAGCTGGAAAATGCTATTTCCCAACTACCTTCCATATCTGGTCATGGATGTGACTTGGATTATGTCAGTTAGACATGATCACACAAGATTTGTTTTGTAAATGAGCTAAGTAGAAACAGAAGGGTCCATGAACGCATCCATTATTGATATAGATTGTAGCAGGCGCCTTGGGCTGGAGCCAATCCCTGTAACACCAACTTCCTATATTGCAGTCTAGGTGGTATGAACCTAAAGCCAGCAGTTTAAATAGTGTTTTCCTCATTCACTGACTTTTAATCTGTTACAGGAATGACAACTCTCTTGGTGGGCCAGTTCTGTAAGTGCTACTGTTATTCTGCAGTTATTCCCAGAGGCCCAGCCTAAGTGCTTCTCCATTACTTTTTAACAATGCCGTAATAAACTCATTCTCTGTAATACGTCCTTTTGTGTTAAAACTAGCAGGAACTGCCTCTGCTTCCTGCAACTGAACCTTACTGCAACCTTTTGAGTAAAACTGCATTTGTCAGAAATAGATACTAGACTCCAAAGTCAGTACATAAAGCACTGTAACATAAGGTCCTTCTTTAAATGTGAGAACAGAGTGGGCAAATAGAATGGTCATGCTTAATCAACTATATAAATTATTCTGCTTTAAATTACCTGTAACTGTGTTATTTATCAGTATTTTGGAGACACCCAATGCCATCCAATGCAGCTCTGATACATGCGGAGAACTGGTAATAAAACTAAGTAGACAAACCAATCTATCGCGTTTGAAAATTTGTATGGTCTTCAGAGGTCTAGAAAGAAGGAAGTCAGTGAGCAGAAACAGGTCAGTGTGTTTTTGGCATCCTAGAAATGGTGGAAATAGGACCAGCACATCAGCCTTCTGGGGACTTGAGGGTGATTCTATAAGTTACAGAACAGAGACACTCACCTGGAAGATACTCTACTTAATTTCCTTGGTCTGTTTCTAGATACATCATTGATTTTTTAATATATTTATTTAGCTGCTCATTTCATGGTGAGTATTTTACACACATAAATTCACTCCATTGTTCTAAATCCATCTCATGAATGAAAATGCTAAGGCTCATGAAAGGCAAATGGTATTTCCCAGATCCCGGATTATGTGGCTCTTTAATGTTGCCTGCAGATTCCCAAATGGCAGTTTACATTATGTTGCTTCCCAAAAAGAACTGCTTTCCAAAGAGAGGTTACACTGGACAATCGACTTTCAGCATTCAGGTCCTCTTTTCAACCATAGTTCTCTGCAAAATAAACAATTGCATCTGGTTATATAATGGTCCTTTTTTGAATTGGGGAAGCATGATATACCTCATCCACTGCCCCAGTCCTGATTCACTGATTATGTAAATTTTAGGGACCAACAAAGTTAAGAACAGGCTCAGAAACAGGTAGAACTCACCAAAATGTTGGTGTCCTGTGGAGTTGGGGATTGGATAGATTGTCAGCTTGTCTGTCTGTCTCTCTCTCTCTTGCTTCACTTTTTTTTTTTTTTAATTCCTTCTAGGTTCACAGCCTTCCTTTGTCTTCAGGAAGCTGCTGTGGTTTATACATGAAACACTTGGGTGTTCATCATCCTGTATAACACAGATTTTTCAGTTATTTTTGTGAGTGGCTTGCTCCCTTGTTGTTCAAATAAGAAAATTTTTCAGAGGTTTTATAATCCTGCAGCTCAGCCTGTTCTTGACTGGTCTCTCTTAAATACAGCAGACTTTGTTAACAACAGGGAGTCTTATCAGCTACTTTTGTGATGTAATTTAAGGGTCAACAAGAAGGCATCTCTGACCCTGATAAAATGTTGTCTCCTGTTCAATGGTATCTTAAAAACTCAGAGATTTATTCATTTGAACTGGGCTTCCTGCATATCCCACAATTCAAATAACCCTGGGAATCTAGTTGACAAGCCTTATCAGTCATTAGCATCCTTCTGAGCCTGAGTTTATCAGCTCCTCTGCATATATGATGTTTTTAGTAAGTAAGGCCAGAGAGGGAAGCCTCAAAGCATCATGTATTTAAGACTCAGAACTAGGGGGCGTGTCTGTGTTTCTGAAGCCCAGCTCTGTTGGGGGTGAGGTCAAACTCATGATTCACACTCTGTTGTCTGTTTTCTATTTCACTGGATTCTCTGCAGTCTCACTCCTGCTGCCACCCTCAGTGTGGTCACTGGACTGTAAGCCTCCTAAGATAGAAATCTTGCTCACCTGATTTCCCAGCATCTAGAACTGGGACTGTCTCAATGACTATTTGTTGAAGAAAAGTTTTGTGGAAAAATGGCCTTCAAATCAGCATGATTTTATCCTTATTCATTCACCATCCTCAGAATATTTGTTTGCCATTTCTTCTTTCTTGGAACCCTTTTCCTTTCGTGACTGTGTTCCATACCTTCCTTGGAGGTATGGCAGATTTACAGTGACTAAGAGATTGGACTCTGGTGGAATCAGCGGGGCAAAGTCTAAGTCTAAGATCTACATAGAAGTTGTGTGTCCCAGGTAGGTACTTAACTCTCCAATCATGCTTCTTCATGGAAAGTGTGAGGATCTGAAGAATCCCTTTGCCTCATCAATGCTAGCATCACACAATGCCACATACATAGTAAGTCATCAACAAACAGTAGCCATCATTTGAATATATTAAAACCACTTAGTTGCTGTTTCTTATCTCATTGACAATGGGGAAAATCTTTAAAATGAAAGCAAAGAAAATTTAAAAATCTAAAAAGAAAATTCAACATATGAAATGTGTACTGCAGAGATAGATTGGGGACAATTGCATGGGAGTAGCCATAAGAGCTGGCTGGCATTCAGGATCATTAGCTGTAATTTAGTCTTTGACCATGATTGAGAGCTGCTTGCTTCCTTTTAGGGCAGTGCTCTCCTCACAGAGAACCATACCTTTTGCACACAGCACTGCTCTTTTTAACTCTTCTATAATTCAACATGTACTGGGTTATCATTCTCTGTTAAATTTTCGATGTTTGAGCCTCACTGACACACTCAGAGTATACTTTCCGTTTTTCCAGGTATTCGTTCTGCCTAACATGATGCAGCAATCCTGCATATAACTGAAAACGCGCTAATCCCTTACCCGGAAAGTGGCTTTCTACCCTTCTTACGTAGCCTTCTTTTTAAACAGGAAGTGCAATTTTGGGCATTTCATTTTTCATGATTTCAAAGTTCAGTATTTTGTATTTTGGGATTGTGATTTTTTGAGATTTTAGATTTCAGAATTTCAGATGTTAGGTATTTTGATCTTTTCGGATTTCGGCATTCAAAATTGTGTCTTTCAGTGTTCCTAAATGACCATGAGAAAGGCTCCCTGACAACCAGGAACATCTATATAGGTCATGGCACAAGGAAGAAATAAACTTTTCCAGGGTTAAGATGTTTGTTAAGATTTTCAAGGATGTTTATGCTATCCTTACACAAACTCTTTATCTAGCAGCCTAGTAGAGCTTTCACTTAGCTGTACCCTCTGCAAATCAAACTCAGTGTGTCTAACATTGAGTTTACAATTGTTGACATTTTTACTGACTGAAATTGTTTGCTTGACCAAAATTTAGTCAGGCTTATGAATCTTCTCCTAAGCTGTGTACTTCCTCATAAAATCCAGCTTTAACAAAGAATCCTACTAAGTTGTGTGGTACTGTGAAATAATAAAAAATTATACATATTGGTTTCTGCCCCCAATTCCTGGCATGGAGCTTCTAGGTGATCTTTTGTTCTCTTTGGTCTTTGCCCCAGGTTCCTGATACAAATCTCCTAAGATCTTTGCAATTTCTAGAGGGTTAGAAGCATCTCACATAGAGCTCCCAACTGCCCTGGATTTTCCTGGCACTCTGTAAGCTCCTGATAGCCTCAAAATAGGGGTTTGTTGCCAGGAGAACCAAAGTTTTGATTAGAGGGTTGGCACTTTAAGTGCATCCCCCAATTTCAGTGGTGGGGAGAGAGGCAGACAGTTGTGTTGATCACCAGTGGTCAGTGATTTAATCAATCATGTCTATGTAGTGAGCGTCCGTAAAAATCCTTGCTGAAAATGTTGATGTTTCAGGAGGCTCGAGCACCCTGGAGAAGGCATAGAAGCTCCAGGTCCCTCCTCACATTTCTTTCTTTTTGTGTCACTTCCATCTGGCTGTTCGTTTATATATTTGACATAGCCTTTGTAACAAACTAATAAATATGGTTCCCTGAATTCTGTGAGCCACTCTAGCAAATTAGTTAAACTCTAAGAGGGGGCATGAGAACTTTGATTTACAGCTGGTCTTTCAAAAGAGTGGGTGACAACCTTCTACCTGCAACTGACATCTGAAGAAAGAAGCAATCTTGTGGGACTTAGCCCTTCACCTGTGGGCATTGACTCTAGCTCCAGGTAGACAGCATCAGAAATTGAATAGAATGATAGCATGCCCAGTGAGTGTCTACTGGAGAATGGTTTGGCATAAGCCAGAATAAATATATATTAGTTTACGTTGAGCAGTATAACTGCCAATTATAACAGCCGCCTACCTTTAGGAGCACTTTAAATAATTAGAATTAAATCAGAAGATGCATTGGGAATCAAAACAAGGAGCACTTTTCATGGTAGCTGAGTATTTAGTGATACTGGTGTCTGATAGCTGGAGTCACACACTCTAACACCATCAACATGAGAACTGCCCTTCCTTCATTCTTCTCCCATGTTTCACCAATATGTTACCCTTTCTAAGTCTTCCTTTCTATGTCCATCCCCAATATGAGTGTTTTAATTCAGATTTTCATCATTGCAAGCCTAGACTACCACAGATTCTTAACCAATATCCTTATCTACACTTTCATTCCATCTAAATACATTCTTGCACGGATTTGACATCTTTCCAAAACTGCGTGCAAAATCACATGATTTTTCCAGTCTAGAATTCATCAATGTTAATCCTTACGGATGAAATTCAAAGCTCATATGTGATTTTTAAGCTCTTTCATGAACTTTCTCCTGCTCACCTCCCCAATCTCATGGATTGCCATTTTTCCTATGTCCTGGTTATGCTGAAATGTGTGCAGTCTTCTCTAAATAAGACAGGCTTCTTCTCACTTTGTATAAGCACTTCCTTTACATCTGATGATCTCTCTTCCTTTCTTTGCCTACTTCTTTCCGTACTGGATTAGCTATTCACCCAGCATGTTCCCAACTGCCCTGTTTGTCCATCTATCATAGGACGCATCCTAACATACTCTTTCTTATTCACCAATTCTCTTCCACCAAATGGTGACTTCCTGAACGCAATTGCTTTTATTATAATTTTGTATTATTAAATCCTAATATAGCACCTAATATATAGCACTTGCCTAATGAATATTTGTAGGATGAATAAAGGAATGTAAAATTAGATGGTATATATCATTTGGGGTAACTCTTGACTATCTCAAATATATTGTTTGCTCATTTAATTTAGTTCCTCTAGCAAAAAAGTTAATTTTACCTTATATTATACATAAGAATCTGATCTCAGTGGAATTAAATTTTCTAAACATCCACAGTGAGTAAGTTTAAAGCCAATGTTAGAACATCAATGTGACTATAAAAGTCAGTTTTCTATCTTGGGAACATTTTTTTGTACAATTCAACATAGTTTCAAAAGACATTAAGATATACAATGATAAATTGACTTAGAATCATCTATGTTCTACGTAAGAAGCAACTCCTGAGCTCAAGTGGTGGTTCAGCGGTTAAGGCACTTGCCTGGCATGCACAAGGATGTGAGTTCAAACCCCAGCACCATGTATGCAACAAAGTGTTAGGGGCCTCTTGAAAAACTAAATAAAATTGATTCTCTCTCTCTCTCTCACTGTAAAAAAAAATAACACTCCTGACTTGAGACTGGAAAATTATGTAGATTTTGATTTTGGATATACTAAAATTTAAAGACATAATTTTTTAGGCAAGGAAGATTTACACCAAGAAACCATCCCCATACAAATTGATGGGTTGTGAGACCACAGCTATGATGTTTTCTTAATCATTTTTTGAAAACAATAACTTAAACCTTGCCTCTGTCCATGAAATTAATTTCATATTTTAAATTGCATGTTTCCAATTCTGCAGTTAGAAATATAAATCCAATTGTGTGGATGGAAAGGGAATGACAATATTTATGTTGCAAAGAAATTATTTCTAAACCATTCATTTCTAGATAGCAAAAAGAGTCAATGCTTACCATGAATCAGTTATTATATCACCTTTCAGTGACTTCCTAATTCCACATGAGCAAAAATTTCTGCCAACATATCACATATCATCAGATTTAATTTATTGTGAGAATTTAAGCTTAGAGATGAAAATAATAAGTGTTTTAAGATGTCAAAAACCTGGAATTGAGTTCAGTTCAATTTTAGGAAGGAGTCTGTAACAGCTGCTGGTTTCCTAGATTATTTTTGCTCTCACATGCAGACTTGAAATCACTCACTTTTTCTTTTTCTGAGAAAAAAAAGGGAAAAAAAGCTGGTGTGTGTGTGTTAGGGGGGTGTCCCTAAAAATAGAAGGGACACCAGTAGTAGATAGAAAGAGGACCAGGGGGAGAGAGGAGGGAAGGTAAAGGGGAGGTATTGGAGAATGAAATTCACTAAATTATATTGCATGTACAAATATGTAATCACAAATGCCACAATTACATGTAATTATAATGCACCAATAAAAAATTTTTAAAGTAAAATAAATTATCTTTACAAGCATTTTTTTTCTAGCAAAGTTAAACTGGAAAGTATAGTGAGATCTCCTATCTCCCACCCAAAGCAATGCAATTGACCAATTGTAGACTGAAATCTCGGAATCCATGAGCCAAAATAAATCATTCCTTCTTTAAGTTTTTTTCCTCCTCAGGTATTTTGTCACAGTAATGAAAAGTGGACTAACAAAAATGATCTATACTTTTGAAAAATCTTTTGAGAATCAAATGGTCTTTCCTCTCAGGGATATTACCAAAACAATGTGATTTTACCATTTATATAGCCAGATTAATGCCTGCTTTGATTTTTCCAGATGCTTTTATCCCTGAAGATATTGGGAACAGGTTTTTATATTTGTGTTTTTCACAGAACATAATTCTGCATTGTGATTCTCACAAAACGTAGGCTTGAACTAATAGTAGTGTCTCCATGGTGTATTCTAGGAACTACTTGGAGGTTAGTACTCATGCATTCTGCTTCACCAATATACCTCTCAGAATTAAGCCATGCTGAACACATGGGGATGAATGAACAGTTATCTTAATAACATAAGGAACACAGAACTTAGAGAAACTACCCTGCTTTTTAGAAGACCCGTGTTGTTTCTTCAAGGATTTGTGGCCACTCTAGCAAATACTTTAAGTTCTGCATTAAAAAAAAAATATCTGGTCTGCACCTTGTTCCATTTTATCAGATCCTCTAGCTGCCTACCTTTCTGCCTTCCTACAGCATTTATAGCCTCTTCCTCCAGCTTGAAACATGACCACAATTTTTCTAGAAACTATGCCTTTAATTCACCTTCTCCGTAGCTGGAGTGTTCAAAGGTATCTTCTCTTCCAGTTCTATCAGATTCCTGGGATCACCCTCCTCTCCCTAAGCTTCTCACCAGATACAACTTAACCAGAATTTGCAGCCAGAATAGACTATGCAAAAAAAAAAAAAATTAGCATTAGAAAACAACTATTTTCTTCCTTTGGTAACAGGTACACAGGCCAACCTTGAGCAGTTTGGCTTGTTGCCAGGAGGCGGCATTCAGTGCCCACCTACAGTAACCAACATTCGGCATCTAGTAGTGTTAATTTCTCTATTTCTTTCATAGTCTTTCTGCAATTTTATCTCACTCAGACAAGTCTAAATTCATTTATTATCCCTATGTCCCCAGTTGCATAAGTCACACTCCCTCTCTTGGGGAGAGCCAGAGCATGATTCCAACAGAACTATGCCCTCCTGGAGGTCTGAAGCAAGAAGGGTGAAGGTGCTTCATACAAATCAGACGTGAAATGTAGTCCATTGCCCAGTTTCCATGCATTTAATAGACTTTATTAAAACTGGAGAGAGTTAAAAAGAAAGATTTAAATCATGGCAATGTTTCAGCTCTTATTTTTATATCTATACATTTTTGTTCAAATTTAGATGGGAAATTTGGTTTTCAGAATATAGTGATTTCTGTTAGATTTGCATCCATTTTTTACTTTTGAATGTTCATTCTCAGGGATGGACCAATGGCTCAGTGGTTATAGCACTTGCCTGGTATGTGTGAGGATGCAGGTTGGAACCCCAGCATCACCTACACAATGAAGTGTAGGAGCAAAAGAAGGCACATGGAAAATGAAATAAAATTGATTCTCTCTCTCACTGTCCCTCTCTCTCTTTAAAAAAAAAAAAAGTTCAGTCTCATAACAGTTTTAATTGTACAAGCTGCTTGAATGTTTTAGAAGTAAAAATGATAAATTCAAAAATAAAGAAACACCTGAAATTCCAAATAAGTGTATTTATGCATCACCATTGCAGGAGAATCAGATAAGATTCAACGCTGTCCTCTAAGTGGTATCCCCATGGAAATAGGGACAAAACCCTTGTAAATAAGCAAAGTATAAACTTACATTGTGCATGTTTTAATTTCTTATTCTGTTCTACATATTAGATATGTAAAATGAAAGTGATTCTATTAAAATTTCAGAATAACATTTATTTAGTATTTCCATTTAAATTGATCAATGCATATTTAAAAGGAAGACTATATTACATTTTTGTATAATGGGATCTTCTCAAGGTAAAGGTGACAGATCTAGTTTTGAAAAAAAAAATCTGTTGAATTAGTTAAATCAGGAATTTGATCCCCAATCTCATTAATTCACATATGTGCTTTAATTAAAAATTAATTTAGAACTTTTATAGAGTATTAATCTTCAAAGTACCCCAGAGAGGTGAGTGAAGCTTCCTAATATTCTTTTTTAGACTCTCATTTACAAATATTCAATAAAGACAAAGGAAAGAAAAACTAGTAAAATGAAAAGCAAAAAAAAAAAAAAAAAGTATCAATGTCCTTAAAAAGCTTTAAGGGGGCTGGAGCAGTGGCTCAGCGGTTACGGCGCTTGCCCAGCAAGCACGAGTATGCAAGTTCAAACCCATGCTTTGAAAAAAATACAAATAAATTTAAATAATAGATGACTCACAATTTCTCTTAGCGTTCCCCTTCTTGTGGGTTGAATAGTGTTCCCTAAAATTCAAATACATCTAGAACCTCAGAATGGGACCTTCCTAGGAAAAAGAATCATTGTATCTGTAATAAGAATCAAAACGAAACCATACTGGATTAAAGTGCATTCTGAATCCAGTAAGACTAAATATAAGAGTCAGAAAGGACATGCAGAGACAAAGGGAAGAGGGCCACGTGAAGCTGGAGGCAGAGTGGAGTTACCCTGCCACAAGCCCGGGAATGCTAGGAGTCAACAGCATGGAGCACGTGGGGATGGATCCTCCCCAAGAGCAGACAGCGCATGGCCTTGCATCAGATTTCTAGCCTCCAGAGAGTGAGAATAAATTTCTGTTGTTTTACGCCACCAAGTTTATGGTAATTTGATACAGTAATCTTAAGAAGCTAATAAAAATAATCTTTGGACTTGTCAACAGCGCTTTTGGCTCTGGGAGGATCTGGGCTTCAGATGGAGTATCGGGCATGCTTCTGTTTGGCCCTCTAGAGGTACTGCTTTCTGCTTCAATTGTGCCAAGCTAACACATGTTTTCTGAGATAACTGAGGATCATTTTCCCTAATACATTTCCCTTCTCTTTTCTTTTTTGAATCAGAAAAATACATGAAGAGTCTTAGTACTTCTAGTTTTGCAGTCATTGTTTATTGGTAGGTAGGGGACCCTAAAGGGATTTTCTAATACTTTTTCTAGTGAAACTGCCAGAAACTCAGTTATTATCCATCAAGTTGAAGGCAAGAGTATCAGTGAGGATGTTCTTTTTCTTTTTCTTTCTTTCTTTCTTTCTTTTTTTTTTAAGAGAAGGGAATAGGACAAGAGTCATGAATTAATACCTGAAAACTGTCTTGGTTTGATCCCAATTGTTTCCTATTTAAATCATACCCTTTGAAATGTGGGTCGTGATGTTGAGCTCCTACCTCAGTTCTGGCACAATTTCCCTAGAATTTGTTATTTTTTCCTTCTTTTCAGTGTTTTCTAAGGGGAAGTGAAATTTTATTGAGTGTTCATGTGTGACTCTTCAAGAATGTGCTTTTATTTACTTCCTATCTATCTTGACACTTTTTCCTGCACACACACCACATGCTTGAAGTGTTCAATATGTCACGTCACTGACTTTCCACTTCAAACAAAGCCTTACTTCAGAAAACTTCAAAGGATAAATCTTCCAACTCTCTCTTCCAACGTATTCATTGTCTATCGGTGACATAAAAGAATCATCACAACTTATCAGTTCTGGGAACGGAGACTTTGGGATGCTGTGGGTGAGTGCTGAATATAACTCTGAACTTCTTGGCAGCTCTATAATAGCAAACACTGGATTGTGTCACTTTTAGCCAAAGGAAGAAAGAATAGACAATTTCTTAGCAATAAGGTTTGATTTCTTTGGTATATAAATGGTTCTCAATAAGTGGGGGAGTAAAAGCAGGATGTCCAGTATGATTCCAATGGTGTAATGGAACAGTTCCTATTATTGAAGAATTTACTACAACAATGAACTGAAAAAGGTAAGAGTTCTAAGGCAAGGCTATAAAGCAACTTCAAGGGATGAATAGAGAGATTGCATGACCAAGAACTTAAATTAAGAATCAAGATTTCCACTGGATGCCTAGTAAATAAATTATATATCTCAAAGAATATACTACATGTAGCTAAAAATATCACATTGAAAAAGGCTTGAGTTAATCACAGCAAATAAAATGTACAAAAAATTAATTAAAGGAATTAGAAAGAAGAAAATTGTATTAGTTTGTGTCTGCATTACAGATGACCTCCAACTTAGATACTTGAAGCAACACTTTATTATGTCAGCTTTTATGGATTGGAAAGCCTGCTCTGCAAGGCGGACTCCTCTACTCACTGTCTCATAAGGTCAACATCAAGGTGCCAGCCATGCTGAGCTCTTATGCACAGGTTTAGAGGAAGAATCTGCTGGAAGTTCACCCAGGTTGTTGCTCCTGTGCAAGTCATAATGAGGTTTCTATTTTCTTGCTCTGTGGACCTCTTCCTCATCCAGCCAGCAGCAGCACATTGATTCCAACTTGTGCTTTCATTCATTCTGACTTCTGATGCAATTCTTTAGAAGTTTTCTGCTTTTGAAGATAAATTTGGACTGGACACATTTGGTTAATCCAGGATAGTATACTTGTTCTAAGCTCTCTAACTTTAATTATATCTAGGAATTCTTTTTGCCACATAGTGTAACCTATTCACAGTTTCTAAGGATGGGGTGTAGGCATCAGGGCAGGAGGTACTTTGCCTACCACAACAATAGACAAGAAGACATGTGCCTGAAGTAGAGAACCTAATAAAAAGATTCCAAACAAAATGTAAAGATGTAATATAGAAGCAAAGAAATGATAAGAGGTAAAAGAGACTCTAAGTTAAAAAGATATCAGCAACTGACAAGAAGACACGTCCTGATAAGGTGTCAAACTGAAGCAGTTCTTAAGGCAACCGGAATAAAGAAGGAAAAGGAGAAAAGTCAGGGTAACAACAAACTATGTGGAGACAAAACAGTGCTGGAAAAAGACAGAGGCTGCTACAGTTTGGATCTTGAATGTCCCTCCAAGACCCACAGGTTAAAGGTTTGGCCCCCAGGGTGACATTATTGGGAGATGGTAGAACCTTTGAGAGGTGACTGGTGGGAGGTCCTTGTGCATGCAGAAGGGTTTGGGAGGCGTCACCCCTTGGTCTTCCTCTCCTTCCTCCCTGACTTATAATGAGTTGAGCAGCTTTGCTCTGCCCCATTATCCCTCCATGATCTGCTGTCCTGAAGATCAACAAGACCAACCAATTAGATACCAGAACCTACAAAGCTGTGATTATCTCAAATATTTGTTGTAGAAATGGAATGGAAAACTGACCAGCACAAAGGACATGTCCACAATTTAACAGAAATAAAATATGATTCATGAATATTATAGATGACCAAATTTTTGCTTAAGAATTAAGGCAACAGATGTACATTTTCAAACTTAAAAGAAGTCAGGTAATAAAACATCCAAGAATCTTTTTTGAAATACTATTTCATGCTGAAACCTTGTCAACTAAAACTGAGTAGAGAAATAAGGGTAACAGGATGAAAGGATACTCAGCACCAGAAGACAGGATACTGCATTTTCACAATGGTTCTCTTTTTTAGGAAATTCAAGCAAAACCTTTTGTTATGAAAATTTAAAAATAATTCAATTTGTTTAATATTTTTCTAGTTTCATGGGTAGATGAACAGATAACTAGATATAAATAGTAATATCTAAAATTATATCTACATAATATGAGGATGAGGATGACTGCCTTGAGATCATGAATTCTAAGTAATTTTTTGGTCTTCTTTTAACAATTTTACATGTAAAAATATAAAAGATAAGAGTTACAAGAAATGCAAGGAAATTTTTGGCAGAAATATACATGTAGCAAAAGATATAAATTCCAGACCACAAAATTCAGTTAATAATAAGAAAAGATGTACTTCTGCATTATTTAATAAACATGGTTATCTTAGTCTGTTGCTCCAACAAAACATCTAAGGTTTAGTACTTTTAAAGGAAAGATGTTTATTTAGCTCCTATCTGGAAATTCAAAAGCATGGTGCTAGGATCTTTTCACTTCTGGTGAGAGTCTCATAGCAGATGGCATCACAGTGTTACAAGTGCATGCGGCAAATGATTTCAGAGGAGGTGCCAGGTTCACTTATAATTGTCAAGAGAAGTAACTGATCCAGCTCCACAAACCTGACCCATTCCCATGATACAGCATGAAGCCACCCACGAGAGTGGAGCCCCAAGACCCTAACGAGGCCTCGTCTCTTACGGGTTCCACCACCTCAGCTCTGCCATGCTGGGGACCAAGCCTCTAGCACATGATCCTTGAGGGGAGCAAACAATATTCAAATCATAGCAAAGGCTAAACTAAAATACAAATTTACATTGAGTTATGTGCCCTTAAAAGAAAAGGATAATTTCTTTCTACATGCCCTGAAAATAGGTAAGCCATCTATTTATTGAGAAAGAGAGTAGACTGCTGAAAGTAGAACTAGAACAGAGCATGTTGTCTTATGACAATGCAATAAACTACCAAGCAATAAAAACATTAGAAACCAAAGTTAAGTTGGAAATTTATCTGTTAAGTTTTGTATCAAGAACAAAATAAAAACCAAATTGAATGGAAAAAACCAAAAAAATCATGAAAATGAAATTTTAGGATACCAAAATCCATGGGTCAGAGGTAAAGAAAGTCTCACAAGAGGCTTAGCTTTTAGTACTGTAACCCAGAGAACCAAGGGTCCAATATCTTCACTCATCTTTGGAGGCTGGAGCTAGACCCTGGCCATTGAGAAAGGAGGTCTATTATCATGTTTTAAATCCGGAAAAGGTGTAATGTCATACAAACTAAGGCATTTGTAGAGATATATTAGGAAGGAGTGGGGAGGGATAAGGGTGGGTAATTGGGGGGTTTCTTGGGGGTAAATCTAATTTTCATAATTTATATATATATATGTATTATATTATTTCATTAGAAACTTGTTTGAT
>PVKS010001016.1:0-66200 GCA_004027875.1 Aplodontia rufa
CTCTGAAAAAGTTAGCATGGTGGTTGACAGCTGGAATGGCTTTCAGAAGCACATTGTCTGCAGGTGTTTAAATAATAAGAGGAGGTGACTAGGATTCTTTAAGTCAGTAATAAGGCTGCTGCAAAAAAGTCAATAGGTGCTACATTTAATTCCTCTTTTTTCTTTTGAGAAGTTAGTACTCCAAGGCCAACAAAGCTGCCAACTTGCTGGTGGAAATTTTTATTCTCAAATATAAATATTAAGGTTTACAAATGAGGATTGGGTGTTTTAAAAAAACAAAAAACCTGGAGTACCAAATAAGATTTAGCCACTTTTGAAAAATATATAGACATTCAGAGCTGCATTGTTTGAATCTCCTAGTGGTAAATTATCAAAGTAATTTGCATTTCAGAAAAATCCCTGTAACTTTCATTGTTTTTAGGTCTTGTTTGTGTTCACTCCAGTACTGGGGATTGAATCCAAGGAAGTTCTATTACTGTGCTACACCCCCAGTCATTTTTACTTTTTAGTTTGAGACAGGGTCACTATGCTGCTTAGGACCTTGCTAAACTGCCCAGGTTGGCCTTGAATTTGCAATCCTCCTGCCTCAGCCTCCCCAGTTGCTGGAATTACAGGCATGCAACACTGTGCCTGGTTTGTTTTAGCCCTTTTTTTTTTTTTTTTTTAAGAAAGAGGAAAGAGAGAATGAATTTTATTTTATTTTTTTCATCTGGCCTTTGTTTCTCTCACATTTAGATGTGTATGTGGTGCTGGGGTTTGAACCTGGGTCTTCGTGCATGCCAGGCAAGCATTCCAACCTCTGAGCCACCACTTCAGCCCTTGTTTTAGCTCTTGAAATTCCCACCCCGCCCAGCATCTTGTGTTATTCTTAAAGCAATAATAATGGTACTATTGATGATATTTCAATATTTAAATTATTTACATGCAGTCAAGACTTAATATACTGGAGTTTTAAGGAGCAAACCTTGTTAGTAGAATAGGTGTCTTAATGTTATAAATAAAAGTAACAAGGGGTCATTTTTTGAAAGGCCCCAAAATTCTGATATGAAAAGACACAAATTATCAAATCAATGAGCAAGTTCATTTAAAACATAATTGTGTGCTCTGGGGATGTAGCTCAGTGGTAGAGCACTTGCCTGGTCTATGCAAGGCCCTAGGTTCAATTCCCAGCACCAAGTAATTTTGGTCTTGTTGATGTTTTGTATTGTTATGAAGTAATCATTGTTAGTGTGTTTGATGAGTCAGGGAAGCAATGAGTCATAGGTTTGTAAGCAGTGGGAACAAGATCCTTTTAGTCATTTAAACAGATTTCTATATGCCATATTTTCAGTTTGTATGCCCATCTCCATTTCCAATTCTTCTCTCTCCTTATTTATCACATGAGATTAGATTCAGAAGTCTCAACCTGGCTTTAAACCCTCCCCACACTTCCCTCCAGGCAACCTGGTGTTTTCCATTCCAGGTTTACTTTTGATTCAAGCTTTCTTCCTTTTTATCTTCTCATCTTTGCATTGTCTCCTTGGCTTTCTCTCCCCAGCCAGTCATCGGGCAGGTTCTCAGACAGGGAAGTACACTCCACCCTCTGTATCTGCCCAACCAACCAACCATGGGTCAAAAATGTACTTATGCCTGTGATGTTGCATGTGCATACTTCTTTTTTTCCCTTATTATCATTCTCTAAACAAAATAGCATAACAGCTAGTTACCTAGCATATCTTTTGCATTAAATATTATTATTTTGTAAATATTATAAGTAATCTAGAGATGATTTAAAGACTACTGGAGAGGCTGGGGAAGTAACTCAGGGGGAGAGCACTTGCCTAGCATGTGTGAGTCCTTGGGTTCCATCCCCAGCACCACACAAATAAATTAGTTCATTAATTAATAAAAAATAGAGCGTATAGGAGGATATTATACATTTTATGCAAACACTGCATCATTTTACATAAAGGATTTGTGCATCTGTAGATTTAGGTATCTGGGAAGGGGGGCAGGGTAGTGTCCTTGAACCAACCCCATGGATACTAAGGGACAACTGTATTCATTAAAATTCAAATCACAAGCCAAGGACAGGAATTGCACTAGTTTACATCTCTAAATCAATTATGCTTCCTCTTCCTTACACCTCCCCCTCTATTTATTTTCATCTATATCTGAATACATTGAAATTACATCTGTAATTTTCTGGGGAAAAACAAAACAAAACAAGGAGTTTATAGCTTTCATCAAAACATATAGAATTTCAGTCCTCAGGTCTTATGCTTCTTGGACATCATCAATTAATCCTCACTTGGCTTGACAGAGGTGTCCGCGCTTCTGTCAGGCACAGTTTAGTCTCTGAACGCCGTCCAGCTCAGTCCTGTCCGCCCTGGTGCGGACTTCCCCACTCCCCTGGGCATTCTCTGGTGACAAGGGCATACCAGGAGCTGAATGCACTCCAGCTGAACCCATGCTGTTAAGGACCTGTCACTGGCAGAGCTTCACCTTTCAGGATCTGCCCACAGCCCTTATTGTCACCTAGATCACATGCCTTTTTCCAAGAGTCAATGCCCTTCACATACCAAGCACATTTCACCTTCTTTTGGAAGGCTGCTGCCTCTAATGGGAGATGGCAGTTGTCAGTGGTTCATGTCAACACTGTTCAGAGCTTTAGGGTTGAAGAGGAAAAACACTTTCCCCAGCACAAACCACCAGAGTCAGTTTTAGGCTGGTGAGGTTGAGTTGCCTGGATTGTAGCTTGACTTCTACCATTTTACAGGTGAATTTATAAAGTTGACTTTTTTCCCTGAAGTTTTGCTTGGTGACCAAAATTTAAATGTATATCGTAAGCAGAAGACTTTACAATGGTTCTCCAACATAACCCCTTTCCCTGATGCGCGTCACAGCGGTCTTACATCTACTGTGCTGCTTCCAGAGATGTCACTTAGAACCACGATGCAATGCTGGCCCCAGTGGATTGGGATTACACCTTAGTGACAAAGGTATGTAGTCAAAATCAGTGAGCCTGCACCTCTCATTCAACCTATGTTCCCCATGCATCCACGTGACCTCTTTAACGAGCGATCTGATCACAGCACTGGTGTAACAGTGTTGGTGATTTTTGCTTACAAGATAAAGTCTAAATCCTAGAGATGGCCTAAAGGTCATCATCTTCCATTGTCTGCCTCTCCATGTAGCTCAATTGCCACCTACCTGAGCAAGTACTTGTAGTACCAGAGTAGTCCTGAGCTGTTTGAGGCTTTGGGGGAAGTTTCTTCCTGAACTACTCCTTCTCACTTCTTCCACAACCTTCAGGACCTCTCTCAAACATTCCTGTATACCCTCCCCTTACATAAATATCTTGTTTTGCTTGCTTTCAGGATATAGAACTATTAATGAAAATAAAGCTACCATTTTGAACTCTCATGCATCAGGCACAATGTTGATCCCTTCGAATGGTGGCTACATATAAATCTTGAGTCACAGACACAATTATGAAAAAAATGTAACTTTTTTCAGTGCTGGGGATTAAACCCAGGACTTAAGCACATTAGGTGAGTGCTCTACCACTGAGCTACATCACCAGTCCCCTCTCTTTTTTAAACTGGCCGTAATTTCTATTTGAAGACCTCACATATCTGGGAGACAGAAACTATCAGTCAGTTCAGGGCCTCTCTAGCTCCTGGGATTACAGCTGAGTAAGAGGCTTGGGCAGAGGTTGGATGTGTGTGTGTGTGTGTGTGTGTGTGTGTGTGTGCGCGTGCGCGCATGCATGTTGAGGTAGTGGGGCCAGGTGAAGTTGCACCTTTGGTTTCCATGTTGCCATCTCTCCACGCTGGTGTCTGATCTGTGTCTGGGATGGTGGTATCTGCGGTCCCTCAGATTGTTCAGGAATCTGTGCCCTCTTGACTTTAGCAGAAACATTCTGTTCTCCTGAACCACTGTGGGTGGGAGGGATTGATGGGAAGCCTGAGGTACTCTCCAGCCCAGGTGCACCACAAGCATTTCTTTGACTCCCCCTCCAAGCTCCCCAGACTCTTACCTGGGTCAGGACCTGACTATGTATCTTCTGCCCCAAATCTGAGTCTCTTTGGAGCTTCCATCCAGGACTTGGAGTTTTCCCAAGCTTCTAGTGTTCTTTCTGTTTCCTTGGACTCCTCTTGTCTGTGTGCTTTAGTCCTAGAAAGGTCTAATGTCTGATGGGGAGGAAAACCGGCTCTAACTGAGCATTATTCTAAATCTTAAGTGTTATGCCTGGACTCCTTTGTTCTGTGAGTTCTGATGAGTCATCCCCTCCTGGTCAATGAATGACACCAGGTGGGGAGGAAAGACCAGGAATTCAACAGGGAGAATAAGGACAGTCAGTCACTCATTCTGCGCCTCCCCCAAACACACACACAATGATTATCCAATATAATCTTCATAATAACCTTCTGTGGGAGGTATAATTATTCTTATTTTACAGAACAAAAACGGAGGCTTAGTGAGATCAATTTACTTTGTCCTTAGCTGGCAAGCTGTTGAATCTAGTCCATGCTCTTAACTACACCACAATCCTTATCACATGGGATTGAAATAATTTCTTTAAGGACTTGAGTGTCTCACTGAATTGTGAGCTTCTTAAAGTTCATGTTAGGACCCCATCCATCTTGATATCCTCAATACCTGTCCCATAACAGGTACTCCACAGGTGGTAGTTGAATTTGAGCAGGTCAAGGAGAGAGAAAGGATGATATGAATGGGAAATAAAAGATGAGTGGGAAAACTCCCCTATCTTAAGCTTTTCTGAAGCGTCCTGAATGATATTGTCAACTAAAATATAAATGGAATTGAAAGTTTCATTCCTTTTTTTAAAGCTTTAATAAAAGATATTATTTAAATCATATCTGCAACTAGACTCTCCTTATATTATACTGTAGATCATTCTACATAGAAATTAATTCCTTGTGTCCATAAATGGAAAAGGTGTAATGTGATTGGTGACAAAGCAGTGACAGCTGAGAATCAGGTGCATACATGAGCCGTGACCAGAGCTGCTGACAGTTGTTATCAGTCACTGCAGCCTAGTTGATCTCATTTCCTTTCTAGATATTGTCAACCAACATTCTGGTAGTATATACATCTGAAAACTTAGCCTGGCACATGGCACAGGCCTATAATCCCAGCTACTTGGAAGGTTGAAGCTGGAAGATCAAAAGTTTGAGGTCAGCCTGGGAAACTTTGCAAGACTATGTCTCAAAAAAATAATAAATAAATAAAAAGGGCTGGGAATGGGGCTGGAACAGTGGCTCAGCGCTTACAGTGCTTCCCTAGCATGGTCAATGACATGGGTTTGAACCCCAGCACCACATACACAGAAATGCGTCGGAGCAACAAAAGCCACATGAAAAACTAAACAAAAATGACTCTTTCTTTCTCTCTTTGAAAAAAAAAAAAAAAAGAAGAAGGGCTGGGAATGTAGCTCAGAAGTAGTGTACCTGTGGGCTCAATTTCCAGTACAGTAGAATAAATAATTAAATCTGAAAACCTCAAAACTGTGTAAAATTCACCATCTTTTTATTATACTTTTTTGTCTAAAGGCTCTTGCTTTGCCATATTATATAAATAATATAATAAGAAGTATCATATTTATTAAATAATCTCTGATAAGAAGTATCATATTTATTAGACTATGCGTGTAGGTGAAGAGTGAAGGTCTTCAGCTGTGACAGGCCCAAGTTATAATCCAGGCAGGTTTGCTCTACAGCATTTTTTTTATTCTTCATAATCATCCACATGTGTCTTATTTTTAAAATTTTCTGTTTGATGTAATAAAAGGTAATACAACACAATATGAAGAAAATGATCGATCTTCACCACACCTCTTCCAGGTAACGTATGTTAATAGGCTGATGTGTGTTCTTCCTTGTTCATTTACTCACTTACTGAAGTTTGCTTTTTCTTCTTATATTCTCCTTCCTGACCTCCTTTCTTGTCTTTTATCCTCCAGCTAACATCCACTATTCTTTCTCCTTTCCTTTTCTCCATTCCTCTGCCATCTTATTTTTTCTTTCTCCATCTTCTCTATTTTTTCACTTTCCGCTTTTCCTTCCTTTTCCTTTCCATGTTAGCCTTGGAGTACCCAGACTCTCAGGAAACTGAATTCATCTTCAAGGTGTAACAGATCCATCTGAGTGTATGAGCTTATTCTTCGGTTGTTTTATGCCTCAGCACAAAAAAAGTTAGAAGGTAATACAACCTATGTCCTTCCTAAGATTTTCTCTATGAAGCAAAGAATTCATATTTCATATATTTTTTATAGTTGTGTGTTATTTATACTAACCATTACAGTCTTTATAATTGATTTTCAATATTCAATAAGTATTGACATTGTTTTTCTAAAATATCAATATTCAAAAAAAGAGTGCCAGTGAACCAGGGAATTTATTGTATGGCTGTGATAAGAGAAAGGTACTATTATTATTATTTATTATACAAAATCTCATGTTTCAAATAATTATATTTTTGCCTCATAATTTTATTTACTTGGAAAATAGAATTTCAAATCAAATTGGTGGCTTATTTCTAAGTAATACTTAGTTTAATACTTTAAAATATGTTGGACTGGAGGGGTGGCTCAGCAGTATTGCACTTGCCTGGCATGCGTGAGTACCTGGATTCAAACCTCAGCAGCACACATACAACCAAGTGTTGGAGCAACAAAAACCAGATGAAGAACTAAATAAACTTGATTCTTTCTCTTATTCTCTCTCTTTAAAAAAAAAATGTGTGTGTGTGTGTGTGTGTGTGTGTATTTTAAAATATAGAAGTAATGGTGACTTTACCTATAATTTAATGTGATATGGCCAAGTAGAATATATATTATAAAACTATACCATCATAATATACAAAATAAGTTAAATTATGTATATGGTTTCTATACATAGTCTCTTTAAATATACAATTAATTACATATAACTAATGAAATAATTAAAAGAATAAGTGCTGAATCTAGCATTGAGAGTTGTGTACCAGCAATCTTAGATTTCTAGAGTTTTTTGTTCGAAGAAAGAAACTCATTGGAACAGATTTCTCCTTACTAATAAGTACCTGATAATTGCTGTGGGAAAGCAAATATATATATATATGAATCAGACCATTCCAAATTCCACTGTATCCTTGGATACAATTTTAAATATTTTTTAAAGATTGTCATATTTTTCTCACACTCCAATTTGTGTTTGTAGGTGGAAACGTGGCCTGTGAATACATAAAGTGCCTATATTGGGTCCTACAATCCCTCTCCCATATGCACTTCAGGACCTTGCAGGACCCCAATGCCTCTGGTGCCATAGTGCCACTGAGATGGGAATCTTTTTTTTTTTTTCTTTTTTCAGTGCTAGTCATTAAACCCAGGGCCTCATGCATGCTAAGCACATACTCTGTGACTGAACTATACCTCCAATCTGAAGGGAATTTATTCCAATCTGGTTGGGTTTTTTTGTTTGTTTGTTTTTTGTTGTTTTTTTGTTTTTTTTTTTTTTTTGCCTGTTCCAGTATCAGAAAAGGCTTTGGGGAGGGGAGGGAGCAAAAAACATGCCTTTTTAAAAGTGTAAGTTTTAATGGTGTGTGAAATATATCTCCACTAAGACATTTAAGAAAAAGAATTGTGACTTTAAATAAAAGAAGGTATGCATGTAGCAGGTTTCAAATTGGCCATCTACACTCTTTCTAAGAGCAAACTGTTGTTTTTTCCTATTCATTACTTTCTCAAAAGTATTGTAATATTTTTTAAAAACTTTATTTCTTTACCAGTTTTTTTTTCCCCATTACAAAAGGCTTTGGATTCTATTTTTTTTTTTTTTTTTTTTTTTTTTTGAGGAGTAAAAGGAGTAGGATTTATTAAAGGAAAGAGAGCAGAGACTCTGCAAGGCAGATGGGGAACCTGGAAGCAGTTGATGCATCATTTCTGAAGGCAGTCATGATATAGGAACTAAAGGACAGTGTGACTTTACAGGGAGCATCATTACTAAATGGCTTGGAGTTTATATACAGGATATGTGTGTCTATTGTGTTACATGCTAGCTTTGTTTTGTAATGGCAGGGATAGATTTTTTTTTTAAGATGGAGAGAAAGTGAAAGAATCAACTTTATTTATTTTTTTCATCTGGTTTTTGTTTCTCCTATACTTAGTTGCATATGTGGTGCTGGGGTTTGAACCGTATGCATGCCAGGCAAGCGCTTTAGCTACTGAACCACTGCTCCAGCCCCAGGGATAGATCATTTTGCAGAAGAACATCAGGAGAAGGCACTTGCCCTAGCACATGTTGAGAAACACTGGCATAATTTTGTAGTGCTGCTAAGATTTCTTCATTTTGTGTTTCACCTTATATCCCATGAGACAGGCTGCTTTCCTTCCATCTAAAAATTATACTTTGAAATTGCAGGTACAAGTAAAAAGTATTTTTCCAGAACCTATGGTCTGATGGAAGCCCAGGGACTTCTGGCTGTAGGGATTAATTTCATTAATGTAAAGTGATGTTTCACATAGGCATAGAGAGATCTGTTCCACCCTTAGGAGATTTCACCTGATGCTGAGCACTTAGGAAGCAAGATAAACAGGAGTAGGAGAGGAGTCCTTATGGCTCTGCCTGCAGAGTGCCTGGCTGCATTCTCCAGCTAATACTTATTCCCCCAACATGGTGGTGGCAGCAGCAGTGTGCTTTATAAACTGGAAGGGTTGACTGCTTCATTAAGGCCTAAGTTCTGGACATCACCTGCCTGTGGATTCACACAGGACATTAGGACATAGAACAGGCAACATTAGCTTCCCAGTTTCCAATGCCTAGCAACAGTGTGGTACCAGGTGACGTGTGACAGGTGTGAATGTGCATGAACCTGCTTATATAACCATGTGTAAAGCAAGATACAATTTTAAGGGGGATAATACCTTTAGAGTGGGGAGCCTATCCAGGCAGATTTTGTTGAAGAGGTCTGTGGCTACCAATGCTTCTGCATCCTGCCAGGATATAACAAAGAGCACAGCCTAGTAAAGGCAAATGGTATCAGCTGTAACCGAGTATTGTAACTCAGTAACTAAAGCTGCGAGCTCCTGCCTTGTTAGGGATTCTCTGTGTCTATGTGCGTATTTATTACCTGAGTGTAGAACCTAGACATTTAAGAGAGATTCTGCTTGCATGAGAATACCCAATTTCAAACCTTGCTATTATTTTAGCCTCTGGAGATGACATATGAAAGCAATTAAAAGATGAATTCTCTGAAGGGGGGAGGGAACACACCTTTCAAAGAACATTTGAAGAAACATGAAGCTGAAAATAACACAATCCCTTAGGAATGTTAACGGGGCACCTGTGTCATGAATTCAAAACAAACATGAATATATACATTGTCTAAAACCCCGAAGTTCGCAAACTTGAATCAAAAATCTCTAAAAAGACTAGTCCTAAAGATATAAGTACCTCTCCCTTGGTCGTTCGAGTTGATGCTCCTGGAAACAAAAAGAGGCCAGGAAGAGAGGCCTCAACAGCTTCACCCCATCAACAACAACCTCAATCTCTCTGGTTGACTTAGACTGAAAAGAGGACATGCTGAGGAAAGGATAGTTATTTTCCTTGTAATGTGAGATTTTTTTTTTTTAAGGCGGTGAACTTTTTACCTTGCTTTATTCATGCTTCATTTGGTCAATTACTAACTGTATAGCCCCTGTAAAGCGAGTGCCGGCTTCATAAAGTTTGTATTTTGCTTTTGAATTTCTGATCATTTCAAAATGTTGGGGTAGGGGTGAAGACACCTGAGTGTAAACTGGCAGGAGAGACACAGTGTGCGCGTCGGTCCCCTTAACGAGGGGACCCGAGGACCGCGGAGGGGCGAGTCGCGCGTGCGACTCTTCCGTCCCGGAATCCGTTTTCAAACCTTAGGGAGCCTGCTTTGCCATTGAAATGCAAATCCCGTCCTGAGCGCCCGGGCCAATCCCGGAGGCTTCCTGTGGGATTACCTGGTGGCGGGCGCCCAGCAAGCGCGGCCCCTCGGGCGGTGGGGCGGGCGCGGGGCTGCGCGCGGCCCGGGGCGGGAGGCGTGGTGGTGGAGTCCGCACCCTCCGCGCCCCCCACGCCCCGACCAGCCCCTCGCGCCGCGCGCCCCGGGCCCTCCGCTGCAACCCGCGCGCGGTGGCGCAGGGCGCGGCCGGGCCGCCCATTGTTGAGCGCGGCCGAGCCCTCGGGCGATGCCCGGGCGCCTCCTCGCAGCCGCGGCGAGGTTTGAACTTGGCGTCGGCGGAGCCCCGCGCAGCCGGGAGGCGGGGGCGGCGATGGTGAGTGCGGGGCGCGGGTCCGCTGCCCCTCGCGGGCGTCCGGCGCGGCCTTAGACGCGGGGAGGGCGGTGCCGGCCGGCCACTCTCTAAAGCGTGTCTGCTGCAGTCTGCGGCGACTCTGGAGGACCCTGGTTTGCAGGCGGTTTCCGGAGCCGGCTTAGCCAGCAGCCAGCAGCCGGCTCGGCGCGGGCAGGTGGCGTGCTCCACGGGTCCCCGGGCGCTCCTAGGCCCTGGCTTTTATTGTTATTACTATTGGGGAGGCAGAGGCTGCCACTCTGAGAGGAAAAGAATTGTTGATTATTGACAGCATGAAAACTTTTCAGGAGAAATGATCTGTGAAATGTTTTAATTTTGATAAACTGCTTCCCACGAGGCTCCTACGGAGTTCTGAACGCCTTGCCTTTCTTCATTTTCCTGGATTTGACTAAGGTGCTTTGAAGGGCGCTTCCCCCTCCCTCACCCGCCACCCCTCTTGGTTTGCTGTACATCTTGTTTTAAAACGTGCGTGCCACTGTCAGGTAGCTGGGCTGTCACTTGCTTTGGATTGCCTGCGAGGTGTAAAACTCTTCGCTGGGGCGGGGGTAATGTTTCATTTCACAGAGCATTCTTTGGGTTGCAGTATAGTACTCTTTTCCTCTGATGTCTTCAGGCGTTGCACCCCACCCTCCTTTTAAATCCTAGCGTTGTGGAGCACTTGTGTGCAGGGACGCTTTTTGACTGAGAGCAAATGGGCACCCACATGCATATAATCTCCACCGAGATACTGCTGTGAGAGATCAGGGTGCAGCAGGGCTCTAGCATGCAGGCTTACAAAGATAGTGCTGTGCGTTTTCATTTCTGATTGATTTTTATAAGGCTAAATTACTATTTCTAATTTAAAGCACCTTGATCAGATATATGGCTAATCCTCCCCTACATAATCTCTCCAGAAGTTAGTATAGATTGCGATTAATTTTGAGGGTTGTTTTTGCCTTTTAAAAATATTTATTTTCTGATTTTTAAAGGGTTACATGATGGTTGCAAAAAAGGTGGAATATACAAATCAAAGATAGAAGTAAACATAACAATAACGTGTTCTACCAAGACTATTTTATAGAAACCTAATTCTTTGAAAACTTTAATAAAGTGTTATTTTGTCATTGTTAACAAATCTGGATTAGCAACTAAAACTAAGAATTGACAAAATTTATTTACTTTAGAAAAATGTGACCAACCGTAACTTGGTCACATTGCTCACAGATTGGAACCAAGTTTATTGTGGCAGTTTCTCTTGAATCAACTTTCCACATCTGCTCCTGGCAAATGGTTTCTGTTTGTACAGCCTGTTTTGTAAATACATCCCTCCACCACTCAGGCAAAGTGCCAAATACATACCCCTTTCCAGTGCTTTTAGCTTGGCCCATAGAGTTAATATTTTTATTGGTTTCTACATCAGAACTTCCTCACCAAGCCCTTGATAAAACCCTGGAGAAGGTTACCAAGGGATGTTGTAGAGAATTTACTTCCCTGGAGATTTTAAGAATAGGATAAACATCCATTTGCCTAGGATGGCTCCAGTGCAGAACTGCCTGAATAAAGGATGAGGAGGTCACTGCTCAGAACCTCCGAACTGAGGAATTCTAAACAAATTCCGCTCCTCAGTGACCTGGGACCAAAAGAAACAACAATTGCCAAAGCACCTGAGCCCAGTATGACGTGAAACCTCTTTTGATTTATGTGAAACAGAGGTATTCTTTTCGGTAACAAAAATTTTAGTTATCCTAGGATTTCCCAGTCTATTATGGACGGACAATGGACAATGATTTAATTGCTTTCTAGGAAGTTATAGGTTGAATACAGAATAAATTTTGTGATTTGAAATAAAGGAATTGATTCATAGGAGTTAAAAGTTTTGCCTCAAAGGTGGGAAGTGTGTCTTTTTGTTTGTTTTTTTTTTAATGATGGAGTCTTGCTGTGTTGCCCAGGCTGGTCTCCAGCTTCTGAACTTAAGTGATCTTCCTGCCTCAGTTTTGAGTAACTAGAACTGTAGGCAGGAGCCACTGTGCTCAGCACACATTCCACGTTTTTAACTCGATGCTATTTCTAGTACCTTATCTTGGATGTTAAATCTGCTTCCATTTTTTAAAAATCACCATTTATATGTTTTGTTTAATTGACAGGAAATTATGCACACTTACAAGGTACCATGTGATGTTTTGATACATGTATACAATGTAATGTTGAAATCAGGATAAGAAGATACATTCAAACATTTATCATTTCTTTGTGATTACATCTTAAAACCATCAACATTTTACTTTCTCCTCAAAATGTGTTCTTGGTTTTCATGTGTTTGTAGAACTCACATAGCATGTTAACCAAAACCAAGTGCTCCTATAATTCTGTTGGAGGATATTGCCCTGGACTCTAGCAGGGCTTTGGTTTTTTGCTGGTTACCTCCAGAAGGTCAGGGTTTCATGGGTTGCTGCTTCCTCTGCCCTCCTGTTTGACAGAAGTATCCTGTAATTCTAGCCACTGTGTGACCTCAATCGCAGCGACACCCTCCTCCCTTTCCAAAGTATCACTTGAACAGGAACTGCCATCCTAGTTTCCTCCTGTAACATCACAGAGAAGAGTTCACTTTGTAGGAAAGTTCATATCAGAGAGAAAAGTGGAAGTCGGTCTTGAGCAGTGCCTCCACTTCACACTTCCTCTTCGTCTGGTTCTCCACGCATGCTCCAAAGCAGCACTCTCACGCTATCATAACACCCAAAGAAAGAATCGGGGTGTGAACAATGGTCATCCATTTATTCAGCAAACGTTTACTGTGTGGGAGGCATCCCAGGACCTGGTGAGGGGTTGGTTCCCTGCCTTCAGGGAACTCGTCACATAAGAGAAAAAATAAATCCTGTTAATAAACCAGCGCCATTCTGAGGGAGTAGAACACAAAGGGAAAGAATGTAAGTTTGTTGTAAAGTTAAACATATACCAACGTATGACCCAGCATTTCCACACCTAGGTATTTACCCAAGATAGAGGAAAACAAGTTTCAACAAAAAGGACTTGCACAGAATGTTCAGAGCAACTGTATTCATGATTGCTGACAATAGGAAATAACCATACATCTATCAGCAAGAAAGTGGATTAATTGGGGTAGAGCTGTACAATGGACTACTACTCAACAGTGAACAGGAATGAACTCAATACTCAAAACACCTGGGTGAATCTCAAAAGCATGATGGTAACCAAAAGAACACAGACGTAAAAGAATGCATAAGCCGCAGTCTTCGTGAAGTGTTACGAAGGGCAAAATTAATACATGACAACATAAGTCAGTAGTTGCCTCCGAGGGGTGGGGTGTTTGGCTGGAAGGAAGGGATTTTCTGAAATGATAGAAATGTTTTTGTCTTATTCTCAGCGATGATTACATAGGTATTTGCAGTTATCAAACCCCTTTGAACTGAACATGGAAGACCTGTGCATTTTTTTTTTTATATGCGAAGCATTAACTATTAGAAGAGGAGGAACTTGGGTTCTAGAGTTACACAAGGTGACATCCCATCTCTGTCTCTAGGCCAAGTTATAAAAGGCTTCTGAGCCTCAAAACACCAGACAATAATAACACATCTTCATAGGTTTTTGTGAGGATTGAGTTAAATAATGACTAAAAGTATTAAGCTTGGTAAGAATTTAGTAATGTTACCTATAAACCCATGTGCTAAATGTATGATTTCAGTGTTGGTGATTAAAAACATGCGTTTTTAAAAAGCCCTCTCATTTACTTAAGCTTATGAAGGGGGCTTTGCCTTTGTTTGTGTTTTGTTTCTGTACCCAGGGGCACTGTACCACTAAGCTACATCCCCAACCCTTTTATTTTTTTATTTTGAGACAGGGCCTTGCTGAATTTCTGAGGCTGGCCTCAAACTTGCACTCCTACTCAGGATGGGGTGGGGGGTTGCTTTTAAAGGTAAACCCCAGGCCTGAGGTGTAGACCAGTGGTAGAGTGCCTGCCTTAGCATGCATGAGGCCTTGGAGTTCTATCCCCAGAACTCTCTTGACTGCCCCCCCCCCCGCAAAGGTAAACCCCAAAGAAAGGAAGTACTCACTATGCAAACCCCTCTTTTTTTTGAGGAGTGATTTAATATTAACATTTGAAGTTGAGCTCCCAGATTAAGCTCACAGCATCTTTCGGAAATTCAGCAAAAATGTTTACTTATTACATTCACTTTCTAAAGACACAGGTGGAAAAAAAATTCTTGCATCAAATTAGTATTTTTTTTTAAAGAGACTAATTGTATAACCTGAGTTTTTAGCAAAATACTTTGGATAGAATGGCAAATATGACAACAGTTTCTGAATCTATTTCAGTTGTCTTAAATTCAACAATTTGGGAAAGATGTCATATACTTTGCAACTCAAAGAGGCATTTTTTGTTGTTGGATTGGTTTAACTTATTTAGTGAGCACTTGGCAAACATTTACTGAGAACTTCTTATAAGCATCTGATAATTCAGTGATAAAAAGACATTGTACTCGAGGGTTGGTAGATATTCTGACTTAGAGTGGGAATGTCTATACATTTTTTTTAACAAGGTTTTGTTTTTCATAATGGTTTTACATATTGAAGGGGTTTGTTGTTACACTTCCACACATGCACACGTTATATATCCCCCCTTTACCCTCCCCACTCTCTCCCCCTCCTTGATTGTACATTTCTGCTAGAACCTTTTGGAGAGCAGAGAGCTCTGTGTTTGTCTAGTTTTGGTTTTTCGTGTATTTTGTTTCCAAAGCCTCTGATTGACCAAAGTGAAAGTGTGAAATCCTGGTTATTTCCCATTAGTGCTATTCTCTCAAATGTTAGAGTTTCTTACTAAGGTTTTCTCTTGTTACTCCTTACTGTAAATAACAACAAAGTGGTCTTATGTCCAGGCAGTTAAGTGTGGTCAAAAGGTCATGGACTGTGAAAACAGAATCCTCCGAGATCTCCTTGTGGGCTCTGCTGCTTTTTGGTGATTTGGGGGGTTCTTAAAGCCTCCATTTCTGCATGTACAAAATGAGGAAAATACTACATTGATAGAGGCATTAATACTTACCAGATAAACACTGTTGCAAGGGCTGGAGCAGTGGCTCATCAGTATCAACCTTGCCTGACATGTGTGAGGACCCAGGTTCAAACCCCAGCACCACATACAAACTAAGTGTTGGAGAAATAGGCCAGATGGAAAAATACATAAAATTGATTCTCACTCTCACGCCCCCTCTTTTCTCTTAAAAAAAAAAAAAAAAAGACTGTTGCAAGGATTAAGTGACAAAATAAATGTGAAAATCACTAGCTGGGCATGTGATGGATGTTAATTCCTACTTATCAAGTACTTACTAAGAAGAGTCACACTGGGTCAGAAACTGCTCTTCCGTTGACCGATTTAATGTGAGGTAGGCTCTGTTGTTTCCTTTTGAAGGTGAGAAAGCCAAATCAGGGAAGAGATTAAGTAACTTCCTGAGAGCATAAAGATGTCAGGGTTAGAACCCAATGCCGTCCTGCCTCATAATTAATAAAGTTTATAATATATGTTCATTACTTTTCCCTTTTTGGTAGAATCATTATCATTATTATTTTGTACTAGGAGTTGAATCCAGGGCTTCATGCATGCTGGGCAAGTACTCTACCACTGAGTTACATCCCCAGTCCTTTTTTATTTATTTTTTCCACATTTTTATTGGTGTATTAAAGTTGTACTTAATGATCGGATTTGCTGTTATGTAATCATGCATACACACAATACAATGATATATTTTGGCCAATGTCCCACATGAGCACATCCCCCTCCCTCCTCTCGTCCCATGGTCCCTTTCTTTTACTGATAGGCACAGAGTATATTCTTTTTCCCCTCCCACCCTATACCCTCCCACCTGACTCTTCTCCTTTCTCCCCATCTTTTTTTGTTTTTGAGGCAGGGTCTCAGTTGTCCAGGCTGATCTCAAACTTGCCATCCTTCTGCCTTAGCCTCCCAAGTAGCTGGAATTAACAGGCATGGGCCACTATGCCTGGCTTATTTTTGAGACTGAATTATTTCAGGGAGAGAGAGTAACACCAATAAGTGATGATAGGTTAACCATATGGACTGCATGCAAATGAAAACCGGTAGAGGAAGAATTGGCTGACTCCCTGAGAAAGAGGAAGAGGGTGATTGAGAGAGAGAGAGAATCAATTTTATTTATTTTTTCATCTGGCCTTTGTTTCTCTGACACTTAGTTGTGTATGTGGTGCGGGGGTTTGAACCCGGGTCCTGGTGCATGTCAGGCAAGTGCTCCAACCACTGAGCCACCACTCCAGCCCCTTCCCTGAGTTCTTAAACAGTTCAGTGTTCATCTTGTTGCTGTGGTGGAGGGTCAGGTGTTGTTGGAGAGGTGCCAGAGAACATGTCAGGTTCTTTCCCCAGCTCCTCAAAAGTCCACCTGTCAGATGACTCTCCTGTCATTGTCCTTCCTGCTTTACACCAGTGACTGGAACTGAGAAGTAGTAAGTCCATTAACTTGTGAACCAAAAATGTAGAGAACCAAGCCTACCTATTAGGATTTGTGAAGTCTGTGTAAGGATTGACACAAATGCAATATTTTCTTGGTCTCCAAAAGGGAGACAAGGTGAGAATTGTGCTCCAGAACATTGTTACAATAAGAGGAAATTAACCCAAAATATTTTTGTACTATTTCTGTTGACATTTCCATAACTACCAGATTCTGGATAACCTTGAACTAAAATTTTAAAAAACAAATCCAGGTGGTAGGTTGAAAATGCTACTGGTTTAACAAGAACTTTAAAAAAAATCACATTGGCCAGTTTATTAATATAATATATAGATACCAATACTGGAGAGAGAGTTAAATAAGTGCTATGTGGATAATATTCCATGTTTAGATATGAGCCTCCTCACCCAAGTCCTGATTGTTGTGCAGTGTATTCTGGATTCTTGGTCTTGACCTCCAAGCCTCTCTTTCATAGTACAGAGTTAGACAACTGAACCCTCAGGAAAGCTTCCACAAGCACCCAAGAGGTCTGTTTGCTGACCTGCACGAGAAGCCTCCAAGGTGCAGAATAGGTAGCTCTGGAGACGCTGGGCGGAAGCCAGGTAGTGCAGGGAGGAGGAGGCCTTTGCAAAATGTTGCCTGCAGGCCTGTCTGCAGGAATGCCACCACGTACCAGTCCTGTCCATTCAAATGAGCCGTGTTATCTCGGGGCAGGATACTGGCAGATGAAACTCAGGGCTGTACTTGCTAAAGGGGAAAAAGAAATATGGGAAGAGGACCTTACCAGGATCTCAGCTTTCTGGTTGTCCCTAACACCCGGGAGTCCTTGTGCCAGGCCGCTTAGCTGAGTACAAGCTGCAGTTTAGTCGCAGTCTGACTCACAATAGATGGGCATGGCTAAGTAAGGAGAATTGCAGGACTGTCGCTTGAAGCCCCTTCACCAGCCTTCCCTTCTAACATTAAGCCCTTTGTGCGGTTCCCATGGTTACCTCTTCACCAGGAGCAGCTGGAATGTGTAGGGAGAGGAGGCTGCCTTCCCTACTGAGCCAGGTCTGATTGGGGCGGAGGCCATTGATCCGAAGCTGGATTTGTGAAATGGGGTCACAGTCCAGTACCTCCTCTTTGTCCTGGGTTTTGTACCTTTCCCAGGCTTGATGTGTCAGGATTGCAGTGGGAGGGGACCTATGGGCTGATGGACAGTTCACAGGGTATTTCCTCCCCTAGCTCATCTCCTAGGTGTTAATGCCAAGTGAAAGGGGACGTGCTGCTCTGCCCAGACAGACAGATGGTCACTCACTTCTCTACCTGCTTTCTCTTTGACTTTGTTCAGGTACCCATCTGTTGATGAGTTATTTGACATTAACATGCCAGGTTCCCATACTGAAGGCTCCAAGTTTGTCTTGGAGCTATCGTCTGACACTGGAGGTTTCTTAAATCCCTTCTCATTTGCAGTCCAGTTGGCCCCAGGGTAGAGACAGGAGACATAACCACAGCTGGAAATTGAGCTGCTCTGGTGAGGGGAAGGGTGGTAGTCACCAGTAGAAACCACCAAAAATCATGGGAACCACACAGAGGAATACAATTCCAGAAGAATCATTATGTTTGCTGGGATAAGCCAACACTGTTTTCAAGAGATCTTCCAGCCCTGCAGATATCTGCCAAGCCCTTAGGTGATGCCACTGTGGTAGAAGGTAGTTAAGGGCACACTCCCAGCCTTATGATGGGTTGGGTCCTAGCTTTGCCACTTTTCTTGTGATTTTGAACAACCTATGCCTCAGTTTCCTGTGACACTTCTAGGGTTGTTATGAGGATTAAAAATTTGTTATCTAAAAATACCTTGCAAACCACAAAGCCCAACACAGGTGCCAACTGCAGTATTTTTAGATGGTGTTTTGAGAATGCCAGGCTAAATACACAGATTCCTTCCTGCCTTCCTTGCTTCCTTCCTTTCTCTTTGTGGTGCTGGGGATCAAACCCAGGGCCTCACAATACTAGGTAAGTACTCTACCATTGAACCACATCAGATAAGATATAGGTTTCATCTGTCCTACTTTATGTTGTAGAAGCTAAGTATCCTTTATCTAACTAAGGTCTTGGGACCAGAGATGTTTCAGAATTTGGCATTTTTCAGATTTTGGAATAGTCACGTAGACTTTACCAGTTGAACATCTCAAATTCAGAAATCTGAAATGCTCCAAAATCCAAAACTTTTTGTGTCTTTTCAACACTCAAATAGTCTTACCTTTTAGAATACTTCAGATTTCAGATTACAATGTTTAACTTATGTATGTCAGTGGGTCCAGTAAGTTGCAAATAATTATGCTTCCACATACTGACTGTTTTGATATTTCACCTTCCATGTAATTCATGGTTTCGCAGAATTAAAGCAACAGCTGGGGGAAAGTTTGGGAGGTGGAGAATCTGCTTTGGGTGATAGCAAAGATGGGAAACATTTAGGTTTGAGATTTGGAGGCATTTAAATAGCATGGAATGTCTATTATCTACCTTAAAAAGCAGAACAAATCTTGGATATTATGGACACAAATGCAGTTGGCACAAGCTTTAAAAAAAATGCATGTGAGCCTCTTTCTAAGACCCAGTAATCCTCTTGGGCAAAGTAAGGATTAGGCCTCCCTCACAAGCAAGGCGGCAGGTTCGTTCGTTTTTTGCTAAGATTCCTCAACTGATACCAAATTTAGCAAGGGACCTATTTTGTCCCAATTAATGACAACCACCACATACATTTTTAATGTCCACCCCTCTTCTCTGGTCAGATCTAGGACTAGAGCAACTTGCTTGCAAGTAGGTGGGAGAGAGAGAGAGCCTGGCTCCCAGGGACCGCAATGGGATCCCAGGGACCTTCCGGAGCCTGAATCTCTTCATTTTGCCCACCTGCATGAGAGGAGGGGGGTCTCACTCAGAGCCTGAGGTGGGAAGGACTCAGACTGGGGAAAAAAAAAGAGGGTGGGATCCAACTTACTATGTTTTAAAAACAACCGTGAAGATAAACCCAGCGACATGCATCCCCATCTCATGCCTGAGATTCAGTCTGGAGAGCAGCTGCCTCTAGACTGACTCCTTAAGGCTAATTCTGTCATCCGTGATGTTGAGAAACCATTCCTTTCCCAGTAATCACTATGTCTTCTCTGCTAGTTTGTTCCTAACGGATCCATTTCCTGTCATTTTCTGCCAAACGGTAAACAAATAAACCTTCCACTTTGCTTTGGGCATTTGTAGTTGCCCTTTAAGGAATTAAAGAACCCATCGTCAAAAAGCCTTGGTGACTTTTTGTGTTCATCTCTCTCTGGCTGAATGCGAGTAGCTTCCGTCCTGTAGTGGGTAGCATGCCACAAGGCAAATAATGCTCGCTCCTCCCTGCTTTTTTAGAGAGTCCATTTATTTTTTCATCTTTTTTTTTTTTTTAATGTTCCAGCACTTAGTTGTGTATGTGGTGCTGGGATTCGCACCCGGATCCTAGCACTTGCCAGGTGCTTCACCATGGAACCATCCCTCCAGCCTGCTCTGACCCCTTTTAAAGATGAGGTTCTAAGAACAGGATCTGTCAGAGCTCACATGGGAACACGGGTTATCTGACTCCAAATCCTGAGTGTTTCTCCAACCAGAGTGGAGGTCAGCAACTGTCCTGTGTTCTGCAGAGGCCAGCGTGGAGCCTGCATGTGGAGAGTGCTTATTGCATGTTGATGTAGGTTTCCTCATTCAGCATTTGCCAGTTATGCACCTTGTCCACCTTTGTATAGGCTAGTAAAGGTAAAAGGGACTGTCAAGCCCCTCTGTACCAACCTCCTCATTTTACACACTAGAAAATAGCCTAGAACATGTGTGCGACTGGACCGTAGAGACAGGGAGGGCCTGGTGCAGGCCTCCTGGCTGCTGGTCCAGCACTATTTCTTTCTATGATAGAGCGCATGTGTATGGCCACTTTGGGAGTCTGCTTAACCATACTCCTTGTTCTTAATATTTTGTGGAAATCAAAGAATAAGGATTATTAAATCTTTTTCCTGTTATTTCTACCATGTTGCTATTTGTTCTCTCTTCTAGCCACAATTAGATGCTTTCAGAAGGGCTTTCCTAGATATCGCTGATGTGACTGCACATGAAGCCATGTCTAGGAGAGGCATATCAGAGGATTTTGTCCTGGGACATGTTCTATTTGGCCCCCACTTTACCTTCCGTGGGAGTCCCATGATGCAGCCCTTTGCGGTCTGGGTGTTTGTTGCGTTGTATTCTGTGCACCCCTCCCCAACTACCCTGGCAGAACAACAGTACCCTGATGTGGTCCAGGTAGAATATCAGCAACAGGACTTCACTCTGGGAAGACAGCAGTCCTCATCCAGAAGGCATAGGAAAGACAATTGCAGGGAGCCCACTAGGAAGCTGGCTTAATACCCACTCAGAGTATGTTTTTATTAGACAAATATTTATTTGGCATCATCTCTGGGAAGAGAACCAAACTAGGCCAAGGAAGAAAAGAAAACTCCAAATAAGATTAAGACTGTTGTATAGTGGTTAAGGGCATAGTCATTTTGCCCTCAGCCAGATATGAATTCAGGTTCTTTTTCCACAGAACTTCCTCTTCTCTGAGTCTCTTTCTTCACTGTACAGTACAGATGTAATAGCATAAAGGGACCCACCTTGGAGATAGGTTGTGAAGACCGTCAGCATCCGAGCAGGTACTAGTTTAGCACCCAGCCTGGCGGAGAGCATTCCATAAGCTGATTGTCACTGGTGGACTGCTGCTTCGATACCTGCATGTGGTTGGGGAGCAAGCATATATTCACACAATGCAAGAGAGTGAAAGGAGAGGAGAGGGAGGCATGCAGAATGCAGACTGCACTCTCTGGGCCTCATGTACTCTTTCCCCAGCACCTGTGGTTTGTAAGTTTTGGATTTGTTCAATCATTTTGCCTCTCTTTCCTTTAATTTATACTTCCACAGAAGGAGGAATTGTGTCTGTTTTGCTACCACTGCAAGACTAGTGTCTGACCTGGTTGAGTGGATGATTGGGCTGGGTACAGAAGTGGCCAGGCTCAGGGTCTCAGTGTGAAACATGCACCTCAACACACACTTTTCAGCAGTGTGACTAGTGTTAGGAAGTTCTTCTAAGGGCAGGAATGCAGTGTGGGTGCCTGTTAGGTGAGAGGGAGCTTTCCCAATTCTGGCCTCGTTTCTCTAGATCTAGGGCCAGGTGGGCTTGGGAAACAAGGGTCCCATCTAAGTTTCAGTAACTCCCCACTTCCTTCTTCTGAAGTTTTCCCTAAAAAAAGCTTTTGATATTAAACTCTTGCAACCTTCGTCAGAAGGCTTTTATGACTGTGGATTCAAAGGCAGTATAAAATAAAGCACACAAATTGGAGTTAAGGACCCTGACCTCAAGCAAATAACTGTCCCTCTATGAAGCTGTGTCCATCTGTTATTTGGGGATATATAATATGTGTTCCATGTGCCCTTTAAGATTATTGAGGGCCGAGTGGAGTAACATATGGGAAAATGCTTTACAGGCTATAATGTCTGATATTAAAGTGAGGAATTATGGTTCACTGGAGAGATTTCTCTCGGGGAATACTATGTGTTGCCATCAGCTAATGGAGAACAGAATTAGAAGACCACCTGCACTGGGTCTTCTCATGGGGTGTTTCTCTCCCTCTGCTGACACTTGTTTCCCAGAACCCTCCTTTCTCCTCCATTGAGTATTTTTAGTGGTTGCTGGAGCTCTCAAAGTATACCCTTCTATCAGTGTGAAGTCTTCCCACTCCCTGAGTTTGCTGTCAGGATAGGTACACCTACCTCCATCTCCTGGAGAAGATTTTCCTTTAAAAATATGGAGAAAGCCAGTTGCGGTGGAGTATGCATATAATCCCAGCGATTTGGGAGGCTGAAGTAGGAGGATTGCAGATTCAAGGCCAGCCTCAGCAACCTAGCAAGACCCTCAGCAACTTAGATTTAAAAAATAAAAATAAAAAAAGGCTGGGGATGTGACTCAGTGGTAAAGCACCTCTGGGTTCAATTCCAAGTACCAAAAAATAAAAATATGGGGAAAATTATGCTGGGCCTGGTGGCACAAACCTATAATCCCAGTGACTTAAGAGACTGACACAGGAGGATCGAAAATATGAAGTCAGCCTGGGTAACTAGGTGAGACCCTGACTCAAAATGAAAAAATAAAGAGGGCTGAGGATATAGCTCAATGGTAGAGTACCCAGTAGCACAAACAGAAACAAAAAGCAAAAAAGAAATTTGAATTAGATTCAGTCTAGTTAGAAAAAAATACTTTTACATTTTATAATAATTAAAATAACACATGTTAATTATAAACAAGTTGCAAAATATAGAAAAAGTGAAGAAAAATATCACTTAATCCTATCACCTAGCTTTTTGTTTTTTTTTTTTTTAAAGAAGAGAGAGAAACAAAGAAGGAAGAATCAATTTCATTTATTCATCTGGCCTTTGCTTCTCTGACACCCACTTGTGCATGTGGTGTTGGGGTTTGAAATCGGATCCTGGCACATGCTAGGCAAGGGCTCCAATTGCTGAGTCACTGCTCCAGCCCCACCTACCATATTTTTAATATATTTTCTGGTTTGGTTTCATGCATATCTTTTTGTCTTATGACAAAAAGGGTGATTTGGAACAAATAACGTTATATGTAATTTGCATGTGGCTGACACCTAAGGAAAACATATTCAAAGACCAGTGATCCTAATAGGAATTTAACGAGGTGTGTGATAGGGGGCATGGCCTTCAGCCATACATCTTCCAACTTGTTTTATTTACCTTTTTTTTTTAATCTGTAAAATGAAGCTCATGATTACCTCAAATGATCAGATTAACTGAGGTATTTATAGCATGGTGTCTGGAACATACATGCACTATAATTTGGATCCAGAATGTCCTCCATTGGCCCGTGTGTTAAAGGCTTGGTCCCCAGTTTGTCCCTACTGGGAGTGGGTGAAATTTTTAAAGAGATGTGGCATAGTGAGTAGTCTTCAGTTCTTGCGGACTTGGCCTTTGAAGAGGATAGTAGGACCCCATCCCCTTCCTCTTTCTCTTTTGCTTCTTGACCATGAGGTGAGTGATTTATTCTGCCATACACTCCTGCCACACTGCACCACCATAGGCCCGAAGCAACAGGGCCAACCAAACATGGTCTGAAATGTCTAAGTCTGTGAGCCTTTTCTCTTTATAAGCTGATTATATTTGGTATTTGTTATATTGATGATGTTAACACACCATGTGCCCAATAAATGTGAGCTTCAGTTCTGTTGATAAGTTAATATTTGGGCTGGGTGTGTTGCCCAATTGTTAGTAAACTTTCCTACCATGCACAGGTCCTTGATCCCTAGCACTGGGGGAAAAATACCTAACATTTATTGCCAGATGGTATTCTAAATGTTTCACACTCCCGAGATGAAACACCTGCAAGGTGGTAGAGCCAGAATAAGAGTCTGAGCAGCTGGCTCCAGAATCCATGTTGTTCATATACATTTCATTATCAATATATTTCAAGCTCTAGGGGCTACAAACCCTAGCAGAGGTGTCATCATTTGATAGGCTCCTGAGTGGGGGCACTTGGTTTTCTTATGCACTTGCCCTGGACCAGCTGTGTCAAAGTGCTCAGTAGCTGGAGGGATTGAAGCCAAAAGTAAACCTGAAGCAGATTAATATTTGTTAGGCAAGTTAAAAAATCTGGCTAGTCATTTGGCATTTTTCTCTATCCACCTCTTCCTGTTTTTATGCAAGGTTAACATGGAGGTCATTGGCTAATATCTAGAGGATAGCTAAGCTTGTGATTTCAGAAAGAATCAGAAACCTGCTGAGTGCCAAGTGGTACAAATTGTACGCATGAAGCCATTTGAGAAGTTTCAGGGGAAATCAAGGGAGCAGTATTAGCCAGAACAGTGCAAGTGGACACTGGTCTGAGACCTAAAAGCACATATATGCGTGGTTGAAGGGCTGTGCTTGGCCCTCCTGTAATAAACCAAGCTGCAGGATCATGCTGGGTAAGCAAAAAGACAGAAGAGGTTTTCAAATACAAGTGACATGCCTGTGATTAAAATGCTAGGTAGAATACAAGCCTGGGGGCATGAGAATGAGCTTCCTAGATTGTAAGGAATGATTAGAAAAGCGAAAAAAGGAGAGTAACGAAGGGACAATGACTCAAAAGGTTAAGTCTCAAATTTATAGATAGCAAAAGGTCAGTAATGCCAACAAGGGGCCCTTTAGAGAAAGGGCAATTCATGAGGATGTCTGTGAGACCTTTGACAAATGGTCAGTCATCAGGAAATGAAGAGCAGCTATGTTTGCCCAAGAACAGAAACTGCACCCAACAGCATGACTTCTTAAAATCGTCCTCCAGACACTGAAGCCTAGCATGAAGACCTGGTCAGTCTTCTGAAAAGTAGGGGAAAAGTGCTGGGGAACCCATGGCAGCGACACCAGAGATCTGCTTCCCGAGGGAAAGGGGGTGGAGGATAAGATGGAGAGGCAGTAATAAGGGCAGCTTTGTGCCTGAAAGAGATAGAGCAGAGTAAGAAAAAAGACGCTTGGAAAACCAAGGACCTGGCTTTTAACAAGGCAGATTGTCCCAAAAACAAGTCCACATGTAAAACCATCCTAAAGCCAAAGGAATTTCTCCAAAGGGCTCTGAGGACACAGCCTTGTATAAATGTACACTGCCCACTTAATCACAAAAAATATTCTGATTCTTCCAAACATAAGGCAACCGAATATCGCCGGGCTGTGCCAACTACATGTTGAAGGCTTTGGCCACCATCCCCCAGTGCTAATTCTCCGCATCCCCAGGAAGTCCGCCACCAGTGAGATGGATCAAAAGTTAGGGCTGGGCAGTGACTCAGCATTGGAGCTTGTGTCTGGTATGCTTGAGGACCTGGGTTCAAACCCCAGCTCCACATATACAACTAAGTGTAGGGGAAACAAAGGCCAGATGAAAAAATAGAGATGAATCAATCTCTCTCTCTCTCTCTCTCTCTCTCTTTGAGAGGGACAGTGACAGAGAATCAATTTTATTCAGTTTTTCTTCTGGTTTTTATTGCTCCAACACTTCGTTATATATGTGGTGCTGGGGTTCGAACCCACATCCTCATACATGCCTGGCAAGCGCTGTAATCGCTGAGCCACAGCTCTAGCCCCTCTCCCTCTCTCTTAAAAAAAAAAAAAAAAAAAGTTGGGCTGGATTTTGTTTTCATAAAGAAATTGATGTTTAGCCTCTTCTAGAAAGTGGAAGAGAAGAGTTTAAGGATATGGAGCTTAATTTTGGAAGCATTACATAAATATTCCCTTTATGATCTCCTGTACTTCACTAGCGAGTTTGTTTTGTGAGACTGCCATGAGCCACTTGCTGTGCTGACCCAGGGTGGACAGTGGATTAAAAAAGACAAAGCTGAAGAATTTAAGCCAGATGTGGGCTGTGACCTGGCTGAGTTTACTCTCTTGCTGATGAAATAGTGTATAAGTAAACAGTTCCATGCAGTGATAAGCACGGTGGAAATATTCGCATCAGGTTAGGGGACTTCTGAGGGGCTGTTTTACTTGGGACCAGAAAACTAAGTAGTAGCCAGGTTAGTCATGAATTGGAAAAATTATTCCCGGTGGAGGGGAAAGATGTGTGAAAGCAAAGAGCTTCTTGGGATGCTGGTGAGGTTATGGCATGGGGAGAGGGAGAAGCCAAAGGATGGGTAGGACCAGCCCCCTCCGTGTCTCACAGACCAAGTTAGGGAACTTGAGTTTTATCCAAAGTGCAGAGGGAGGCTATAGGACTTAGTTAGGGAACCACGCATTTGTGTTTTTAGAAGGTTGCACTAGCTCCAGGGTTCTGGATAAGACACAACAGAAAGGAAGAAATGGTTGATCCCCATCATCAAAGAACAAAATGGAAAATTTAAACTCGATAGAAACCAGCAACTAAAGGGTCCTAGAAAACCCATTTTAATAGGCCCAGTTTCTTACATTTTTATTGTAGCTTCTCCTGTCTTTCCCTAATTTTTATAGTGTTCAAATTACCATAGGAACAGAATGATTTGGAACTTTATCATCTTGTATTGACTGAAACTCAGTTCGGAAAGCAGTTAATGAACTCTGTTAAAATACTGCATAGTAAAGTGTGGTATGTTCAGAAATCATGAATGCGAGGTAGGGGAGAACATACTTATAGGAAGGGAATTACGTAGGTGGTTGACATGAACTTTATGTTTCTTAATTATCTAGGGAGGGCTGGAGCAGTGGCTCAGCAGTTACAGCTCTTGCCTGGCATGCACAAGGACCCAACTTCAAAACCCCAGCACCACATACATACACAAATAAGAGTCAGGAAAACAAGACCCAGATGAAAAAATAAAGTCAATTCTCTCTTTCTCTCTCTCCCTCTCTCCTTCTATCCCTCTCTCTCTTTTAAAAAAAAAAATATCTGGGGAAAGATGATGCAGTGGATTGCTGTGGTTGGGGATCATGCTGTTTTTAGCCCTGCTAACCCTCCTCAGCTCAGCCTAGGTTCCTAATTCATCCCACATAGTTGTAATACCATGGTATTGGGACTGGAGAACAGCAAGAAACAACTGAAAATAGCCCCTAGAAAAGTCTCATTAGTTTTACCAACAAGTGAGTTAACCCATTTTGTCTCATCATCCCAGATGTGGAACACTTAAGCAAGAAATATATCACTTATGAGTAACTTTGAAATAATTATTATGTTTGCAGCATTAAATGCTTGGGACTTAACGAGTTATAGGAGATATGAAGGAAGAAAGGTTATAGAGCAGTTGATCATTCACCAGTACTTCATTCATTCAACACATACTGTTTGAGCACCTCTCTCTGCCAGGTGACACCCTGGGCCTACCTGTCTTTGCTGAGTAATGGAAGAGGGACCAGCAAGCAGACAATTAGAAGACAGTGCGAATAGTGCTTTGGTATGCACACCTAGCAGCCACCTCCCTCACCTGCCTCATTGCATAGTCAGAAAGAGGCTATACAGAGAAAATGAGGTCCCAGCTGAAACTTGAAGGTTGAGTGTGGCTAGCCAGGGAAGGATGGCTGCTTTAGGGACCTAGAAATGGCCCAGCAGCAGTGGAGAGCTGTATATTTCAGTCCAGCATTTTTCACTAGAAGCTGTTTCATTGATTACAAGGTTTCTATAGTATGTACTTTAAGTAAAAATAAGCTCATTTGGTAATATGTTTTTTTTTTTTTTTAAGAGAGAGGGACAGTGAGAGAGACAGAGAAAGAGAGAAACAACTTTATTTAGTTTTTCACATGGCCTTAGTTGCTCCAATACTTAGTTGTGTACATGGTGCTGGGATTTGAACCCGGGTCCTCATGCTTGCCAGGCAAGCTCCGAAACTGCTGAGCCACTGCTCCAGCCCCTGGTAATATGTTTAATTAATGGCTCCATCATCACCAGATCTGGGTTAGTTATTATTCTAAGGCCTACAGAATTGATGGTATAAACTGAAAAAATTTGAAGCTGCTAACCTGAAAGGAGTGGTCGTCAGTGGTTTTAGTCCCTGGTATGATTCCATGTATGCTTTTAGCCAAGATACACAACCTCTTTATCTCAGTTTGTCCACCTGGAAAATGGGTTTTTTAAAAAAGATGCCATTCAACTGGACGCAGTAGTGCATGCCCGTAATCCTTGCAACGTGGGAGGCTGAGGCAGGAGGACACAAGTTCAAGACTCTGAAAACAAAAAGGGATAGGGATGTAGCTCAGTGGTAGGTAAAGTGTCCCGAGTTCAATCCCCAGTACTGCCCCCTTGCCACCCAAGAAAACCTCATCCATTCATTCTCTCTTTCATAAAGAGGTTTTAGGAGTAACTCTTGACATGGGAAAGCACATACATCCATTTGTGAGAAAGACATGGAACAGTTTGCCTGAGGTATGGGGCACCTTTGAGGCACCATTCCCTGATGAGGTCAGCACCCCAGACTGTCATTTGCAGCCAGCTGTGAGGCAGGCAGTTAGTGTAGCAACCTGCAGTGGGTGGGGAGCTGTGCATTCTGGAGACAGTGTGAGTTTAATGTGCAGATAGTGTTCAATGCACGGATAAGGCAGGAGGAGAGAAGGGCACAGATACTCTAGGACATCTTCTATCTTGATTCAATATGGGATTTGTTTTCACTAGAACATATGAATTCAAACAAGTTAATTTGGTGTCCAGATTATTCCAGAAGAGTTTTAAGGCAGAAAAGATATGTCTTGTGTACTGGAGATTCTTCTGGCACTCTCTCCAGCCTGATTCCTAGTTCATGAGATGTATCTTCCAGATAGCACACTTTGGTTCTTGTTCCTCTAGCTTTAGAACCAGCCCACCCCAGGACAGAGCCTGAAGATGAACCAGGAGATTGCTGTGACTTAGCTTGGGGATTGTAATCAAATGGATTTCATGAGTCTTACACCCAGTTGCCCACCTCAGCTGGTCCTCTGGAGTTGATAAGTGGTAGCACAGTGTGACTTTGGAAGGCAGTGCTGGGGGTGGAGAGGAGCCATGCATTGAACATCCTAAAAAGATGAGACCATCTCATGTTCTTGCTTCCATCTCTTACCTGTCTGTCTGCTCTTCCTGCTAGCCCTTCTTTGTGACAGCCAGAACCCCTAGACCTCTGTCTCTGGGTGCCTGCCAGGAAGGTGGAGTGGGAAAAGAAAAAGAAAAGAACTAAGCCTCTGAAGCCCAAGCCATTGTGCAGAGGACAGAGTCAACAGTTGTGGTTTAGGCAAAAAAATGAGGAAGTTATCAAGTGCCACAAAGGACTCAAACCAGACTGATTGTTTTCTCCAATGAATGACATTAGAGTCTAGAGGTGACCTGGAAAAGAAGAGCCCTTCCCTCCCTTTGCATCAAGTGGTGGTGACAATGGGTGGTCTTTGAGTATGCCCTTTACATTTTAGAATCCTTACATTCAGATATTGGGTGGTGAGGTATCTTTGAATTTACTTTTTCCTTCAATTGAAGCCAGGTGACTATTGGGGTTGGTGCCTCAGAGGGTTGTGTCAGAATCCCTGATTGAGGACTATAGGACAAATTCCACAAAAGGTGTTGATGGCTAAAGATCTTCTATTCTTCCTAGCATAAATTAGGGTTTTGTGATATAACCATTTTATATAACATCTTAGTTAAACAGCTCTATAATGAAAATACTGTAGTAAGACAATAATTCAGTAAGCGCAGACCGTGTGTGGGCAGTATGCTAGACAGTTAACATACATTATCTAGAAATATTATAGCAAGGCAAGACAAGTGTACTAATAATGGCTAATTTACTGAGTGCTTAATATGCCTGGCTCTGTTTTAAATGTTTGATCAAATTATTTGCTTCTCAACAACCCTATGAAAGAAGTTGTTCCTTTGTACCCACTTCATAGATGAGAGATCCAAGGTGTAGAGAGGACAAAGTCACTGACTCCTGAGCCATGCTCCCAACCATTGTACACATAGTCTCTTATTTTTTACTGTACTACAAATGAGGAGCCTGAAGCTCGGAGTTCTTTCTCAATGCAATTCAGGTTATAAATGACACAGCCTTAACCAAGTCTTCAGATGTCAAGTCTAGAATTACATTGAATATATGTAATCCTAAACTTAATGAGAAAAGTAATGCACAATAAGAGGAATAGTACTTATAAGTAAGTGTGTAAGACATTTTCATATTACTATAATGAAATATCCAAGTTAGAGTAACCTTATAAAGAAAAGAGTGATTTAATACAAAGTTCTGGGACCAAAAGTCTAAGATCTGGCAAGCCCCTTGATTTGGCCTCTGGCTAGGGTTGTCTTGGCTGTGTTGTATCCTGGCGGATTATATTGAGGCAAGAACACATGAAAGCAAGAGATTATATCGCAAAACAGGAAGTCAGAGAGCTTTTCAGGGGTCAGACCTGCTCTTATAACAACTCATTTTCTGGAGGACTACCTTAATCTCTTCCAGGGGCAGGGCTCTGGATGACCTAATGACCTCCCACTAGGCCCACTTCTTAGAGGTCCTCCCACCATGCTGAGCACGAGGCCTGCAACTCGGGAGTGGAGTCTTTGGGGGATACACTCAAACCATTGCACCAATCTTTAGCTCAGAGTTGGAAACTCCTTGTAGACCTTCTGGTCATCATTTTCATGCCCTAAAATAAAAAGAGATCCTTTTTTATTTGCCTTAGGATTTAAGATAGAGAGCTCTTCGATTTCCATTCTGTGTTCCAGGAAACATGAGGCCAGATGGACAGGGCTTATTCTTAACAGCTGTTCCATAATCCCTTCCCCTCTCAGCCAAGACACATGCAGAGGGAAGCAGCCTCCCCAGTTGGATCTCAGAGGCTTAGAAAAATCCTTGAAGATAGAAATTGAAAACACACCACTGTACTCAGCAAACTGATGTGATGACAAAACCCACTTCAAAGGCTGAGGCAGGGACAGTCCGATACAGAGGAGGCATCAAGAGTGTTTGGAAAATCAGGACCTAGGACTCTCCTGAACAGAAGTATGCCTGTTCCCATGGCGGAACACATTGGCAATGTGGGGCTTAAAATTTTTCTCTGACTCCTTGGGAGTATGGTGGAAAAGAGTTATGGGAATGGTTTTAGGCACTGGGAGTGGAGGGTGGATTTAAATGGACACACAAAAGGCTTGCCTCCCAGCACAGTGGAATCTAAACAATCTGAAATAGTCCAAGCTCAAGAATTGGCATGTGCTTCTGAGCTACCACCCACCACACAGAGCAGGGGCTGTTAAACTTGGAGATCGCCCTCCTTAAGGTGAAATTGAGAAGTGAGGCAGCAGTCTCTCGGTTTCAGGAGACCACTTTGACCATGTGCTTCAGTGAGTCCAAGGTTTTTTGTTTTGTTTTGTTTTGTTTTGATACTGGAGATTGAACCTGAGGCACTTTTTATTTTTTTATTCTGAGCCAGGGTCTTCCTGAGTTATTCAGGCTGGCCTCAAACTTGTGATTTTCCTGCTTCAGTCTCCCAGGTGGCTGGGATTACAGGTGTGCTCTACTGAGCACGGCGGAGTCCAAGTTTTCATCCACCTCACAACATTGAATCATAGGAGTTTATCTTCATAACTGCTCATTTATCTTCTCCCTAGGTTAGAAAATAGATTCTTTAAGACTGGGAAATATAATTTAGTGTGCCATAGAAACATGGACAGGAGAGAAGACCTTCTGTTGTGGATCTGCCTTATGGGGTGCAGGGAACTGTTCGATTCAAGCTTGGAGCCCTGCACTTAGCTGGGTTGCTTTGCTGTGACTCAAGAGTCCATTTTCATGCATTTTAATTGTTAGATTCCTTTGTGCTTCTGCCCATGAACACCACCATGCTCAACTTCTTATTTTTCTGCTTTTGACAGAGATGTATGTGCAGATCCAGGCCATGCAGATCCTGGTGCCTCTAACTCCTTCAGCCCAGAGCACCTCACGTCTGGTGCCCAGCACAGGAAAACAGCGTGGCCAGGAGGGGTTAAACTTCGGCTGAAGCATAGGTAAGAGGTTCAGAGGTCAGTGTTAAACACTGCAGAAAAAGATTCAACTGCTAAAAGAGGTAACTGGGGACAATAATGGTCAAGATGTAGGCTGTCGAGAGAAGGAAGGGCAGAACAAGGTCAGAGAGCAGCTCAGTTCAGAAGCTGAACTCAATGGCACTTTTCACTCTGCATTCTAAAAAACTCTAAAGTTTATCGGAGATGATCTGGAGGTCCCTCAAATTATTTGATTCAAATATTATTTTTAAAAGCAGTGGCTCAGTGGTTATGTCACTTGTCTCCCATGCCAAGTATGCGAGTTCAGACCCCAGACCCACGTGCTCAGTGAAGTCTCGGAGCAACAAAAGTCACATGAAAAATGAAATGAAATTGTTTCTCTCTCTCTCTCTCACTGTCCTTTCCTCTTTTAAAAAAATACATTAATAGTTGTTTTTAAAACTATAATATATTCAAAGCAATATTCCAAGGTTTTAAGCTTTGGAAATGATTGGCATGTATAGCAAGATTAAGTCATCTTCAGACTAATCCTCATTTAAAACTTCTCTTATGGGGCTGGAGCAGTGGCTCAGCAGTTATGGCACTTGACTGGCATGCGCAAGTACACGGGTTCAAACCCCAGTACCACATACACAATGAAGTGTCAGAGCATTGAAAGCCACATGAAAAACTAAATAAAAATTGATTCTATCTCTCTCTCTCTCTCTCTCTCTTAAAAAAAAAAAAATCTTTAAAACTTCTCTTATTATCTCTAACCAAGAACATCCCAAGGCTGAAATTTTTGTGGCTACTTACCTATGAGTCAGATTGCGAGAATGAGTGAACCTCAGTGCTTCCTATGGGCTATTTCATTAAGCTGGGCCATGAGGCCTGCACTGGTACAGGGCTTTTCACGAGGAGGCAGTGGATTCAAATTCAGGCAGTTCCACTGAGCTCACACTCACTACTCGGTATTGGCATAGCGGAGCCTATTTCATAGGACAGCTGTGGGATAAGGTATTCACAGCACTTAGCACAGAGCTTATGCATGGGGAATGAAAAATTTTTGGTGATAGTTTAATGCTGATGTGGTGTGTTGGCTTTCCATCATTATAACTAAGTATCTGAGATAATTAACTTATTTTAAAAAACAAAACATTTACTTTGGTGGTTCCAGTTCAAGATGAGGTGGATCCATTGCTTTTTGGCCCCTGGTGGAATTGCCAAATGGCATCCGCAGGGAGTGTGTGGTAGAGCAAACTACTTACCTGGTGGCCAAGAAGCGAAATGGAACAGTATGAGGCCAGGGTCCCACAGTTCCCTTGAGGAGAACGGTACATAAGGACCTCCCACTGGCCCCTCCTCCTAAAGGTTCCACTACCTCTCAGCACCACCTTGGAGACCAAGCTTTTAACACATGGATCTTTAAAGGACATTCAGCACCCATATGATAGCTTGTGGTTATCATTATCAGTATAATTTCTGTCATTGTCACAGAAGTGTGTGCCAGCTTGAAAGGCAATATTATACAGGTAATAAGATGGAACTGTGCAGTTTCTCTACCTAGAATTCAAATCCTAGTTCTGCCACTTACAATGTAACCACAGGTACATTGTTTAAGCTTTCTGTTTCCAGGCTGTAAGATGAGTTTAACAACTGATCTACCTCCTAGAGTTGTGGAAAAGATTGAAAAAGCTGATAGAGGGGCTGGAACGGTGGCTCAGTGGCTATAGCACTTGCCTGGCATGTGTAGAGACCTGGGTTCAAACCCCAGCACCACATGCACAACTTAGTGTCAGAGAAATAAAGGACTGATGAAAAATAAATGAAGTTGATTCTCTCTTTCTTGGAAAAGAAAAGAAAAAGCTGACACAACTAGAGCACTTAGAACATGGAGTATCATAACAATTATCATTGTTATCAATTGTTATTCAGCTTGGGGAATTATTTCACATAGACATGGTGATTTGCATTATTAGTAAATAAATAGTCTAAAATTAGATTTATGTCAAACTTGCATACTTGGATTATGTTTTGGGCATGCAAATCTACATTAAAGTATTTGTTATATTTAATATAATAAATCACTTGCATCTGGTGTTTACATTCAGGTTCTTTATAGTATTTCATTTGAAGAAAAGGATTCAGAAGCAGTTTGAACATGCCAGTGGTCTCCGTAAGCCAGCTGTCTGGTGACCAAGAGGCAGACCAGGAATGGAGTGAGATTCACAGAGAGACCCAGCTGGCAAGGTTGTTCCTGGGGACAACCTGAAGAAGCAGAAGCTCACTGCTCCTTTTAGCGGCATAGTATCTTCAAAGTGCAGAGAATAGCACTTTCTCCTTAGCAGGAGTTCACTGGGCTGTGTAGATTAACTGGTGTCAGTGCCAAAGTATCCAGTTCAGGAAGTTATAACTGGGAAGCTACTCCTCTAACCCTGATGAGTTCTAATCAAGACCCTGAGCTAAACCAGTAGGTCGGATAAGAGAGGAGATAGATTTGGGACAAATTAAGAGGCAGGATCAATAGCAGATGAAAGTACGGGAAGGAGAAGCATAATTAAAGAGTGCCTGTCAGGTTTCTGCTATGGGGCACTTGGCGATATTTGTAGGGCTGTTAGCCAAGACTGGGAAGGCAGGAAAAGCAGAGACTTCCTGTGTGTTAACAGCATGAATCACACAGACCTGTAAGCTTGAAACAATTAAAATATTCAAAGTTGAGTGAAACAAATGCACTGACATCTGAATCTATTGGGTACTCTAACCACAAATAAATTAAGCTTTCTTAATTTATTTGATCAGCATGATCAAGGCTAGGCAACAGTGCCATCCATATGAGAGGAGAACATGGTGGGTAGGAGGAGAAGCAATTTCTGCTTTAAAAAGTCATGAGCTAGATAGATGCTGTGTCTATCACTTCTTCTCAGAGCCTGTTGACTGGGATTTTATTTTATGTATACCCTGAGAATTTTATATGTGTGTTTTGTCTCCACAACTGCTGGTGAATTGTAAGTCCTTCTAACAGTCTGCTGTGCAGCTCTTTCCTATCTCCCAAGATCTTTCTGCAACCTACATTGATAGTGTCATTACTGCAATGTTCTAAAAATGTTCCTGTACTTCCATCATTCCTTCTTCATTTATTTATTGAAATTATTCTGTAAGGAAGAACTAGCCCTCTGTCTCATTTATTTATTTATTCAACTATAAATGTGTGATTGGACTTGAAAATTAGAGTGGTTTTTATCCAGTTACATTTAGATCCAAAATCCTGTTTGTTTTTTTACTTTTTATTTTGAAATCATTTTAGACTCTCAGCAAAGTTGTAAAAATGATACAGAGGTTTCCCAGTACCTGTCACCCAGCTTTCCCTAATGTTAACATCTTTTATAACCATAGTACAAATACGTGCATTGGTAACACTACAGACATTAGGATTTCAGAAATCAGAAGCTACAGGCTTTCTTCAAACTTCACCATTGTTTGCCATGAATGTCCTTTGGTTTAGGATCGTACGCTGTGTTCATCATGTTTCCTTACTCTCCTTGGATCTGTGCTAGTTCCTCAATCCTTCTCTGGTGTTTTGACCTTGTCATTTTAAGAGAGCTGGCCAGTTACTGTGTGGAATGTCTTCAGTTTGGATGTATCTGATGTTTTCTCATGGTGAGATTGAGGTTATGCATTTTTGGCAGGAATGTGTCTGTCTTTGTGTAGCACACCAGGGGTCATGAGATGTCCATGCTTCATTCCTGCTAATGACATTGACCTCTATTACTTGGTTATGTTGAAGTCTGCCAGGTTTCTGCACTATAAGGGTGCTGTTTATTCCTTTGCAATTATTAAGTGTGTTGGGAATGATCATTTTGAGGCTGTCCAAATAGCATGTTGTTCCTCGGACTTTCTCCACTAATTTTAGCATCTGTTGGTCTTGTTGGTGGCAACTATTACTATAACGTTCTAAAAATGATTCTGTACTTCCTTCATTCCTACTGCATTTATTAATTGGAATTGCTCTGTAAGGACAAACCGTTCCCTCTGTCTCGTTTACTTATTTAACCACTAATTCATATCAGTAAAGACTCCTTCATATTTATTTTATCCTGTGGTTTATGATCCAACACTACTATTATTTATTTGGTTGCTCTGTTCCAGTTTTGGCCATTTGGAGCTCTTTTAGGTTGGCTGTGTTCTAAATTCTGTTTTGCAACATGGACAGGGATGAGGTGCTGGCGTCCTGCTCCTACCTGTAAGCTCCTGCGTGCTTGCCGTCCTAGAACTCTGACACTTGAGGTGAGGTGAGAGGTTAAAATGGACATGACACAGAGGCTGAGACAGTGATCTTGGGGTTGGGAAGGTATGAGTTTTCCTCATGTACCAAATCCAAGTCCCATGGGACATGGGTATATAGAGCTCATTCTTCATTTAGAAAATAGCCAGAAAGAATTTTTTCACTTGTTTATAAGACAAAGGAAAGCGCAAAGGTTGAAGTCCCCTCCTTCCAAGTGTATTCAGGGACCAGCCAAAACACCAACTCATTTAGTTTAGTATTCCTAGAGATCCAATTCAGTCCTTCCTTTCCTACTTAGATCCCTGAATCCTTTTTTATGAGATAGATCCTCTCTTTTTCTTATATCAATAAGAATTCTATGATATAACTTACCTTGGCAGAAACTTCTCCCTAAAATATATCCAAACTCAGGTTGGAGTAGTTCAATGAGTTGGTAAGGAGACAAAATGTTTTAGCTTACTCCTCAAGCCTCCAGAAACCTCTCAGTCCTTCCCACCTTCTATCACTGCTATCACCACCATGAAAATAACTATGCAATCTCTTACTAAGCATTTAGCCATACATGGTGATAGATTACGTGCTCTGTAAAGTAAATCAAGGTGAATGGGTAATAGAGGCTCAGAGTTTGCCTCCTAATTCCCTCTCAGTTGAATAGCAAGGTTAGTTCTGCTGGTTGGTGAGTTCTCTTCCCAGCTGCTTGCTTGGTGTTCTAAGGACAACAGGTGGGATGTTACAGAACTGCTATTTCAATAACCTCCCAAATGGCTGGAAGTTTGAGGCAGCTGGCATACACTTTAGCAAACAGTGGCATTTTTGCATGTGGATAAGGGCAGGAGTTTGTTAGAGAAGATCCTAAAGAGGCCCTGATTTGAGTTTGATGCATCTTATCAAACAAAGATTTTCCTTTATTCCCTCCCTCCTCCAGCCCCTACACGAGAAATTGGGCATTTATGAGCCTTGTTCTGTTTTCCAAGATGCTGGTTCTCAGGGTAAGTTACTAAGGGCTACCTTCTCTTCTTCCTCTTATAAAGCAGGAATTAAATTTTAATTGACCCATTCACGGAGGTGACTGGGAATGAGAGTCCCTCCCACTTGCACTGAGCTAGTGAGGTCAGGGCAGTTCAGGCCAGCTAACTGCAAGCACAGGGAATTGTTGGGAAGCTTTACCGCCCAGGGCAGAGCAGAGAGCAGGAGCGGAGTGAAATGACTTTTTATCCCACTCCTGAATATGACATCAGATGGGCCAGGGGTGCTATCTAGGATGTGTCTATTTGCTACAAGGTAAGTCCAGGCTGTTGGAATGAGATTTGGAATCTTTCAACTCAGGATTCTTAACTTTTTTTTATTTTTATTTTTATTTTTTTTAGGGCTGAGGACCAAGGATTCTTAACTATTAAGCTTTTAACAGGTGTCTTTTCAATGCTGTGGTATAACCAACCACATATTAAGTAGAGTTCTATATCCATAAATAGTCATGAAAATTCTCATTAAGCATCTCACATGATTCATTGTACTATTAATACTTCTTTTTGGGAATTTACAGTCATTGTCCCTTATGTAGATATAGTCATTCTGTTTCTTGAGACGGAGCTATCTACAGTGACTTTCTGTCTCATTCAAATTTGCAAATACTTTGTGTTATGATTTCATGGTTTTGATTCCTCATTTTCCTGGGGAACTTGGGAGTAACTATTTCTGTTTCTTACAGGGAAAAGCTGTGTATCCATGGACTACTAGCCAAGTTTCTCTCTGATCTTATTGCCAACATTTGTATAAATAAGTGGAAGTTTTTATTTTCTGTCATCCTCGCTTATCTTTCTCTGACGCTCTTTCTTTATGTAGACCCACGTTTCTGACCTATATCTTTTTCCTTCTCTCTAAAGAACTTCTTTTAACATTTCTTCCAAGACAGATCTACTGGTAATGATTTTGCTCAATTTTTGTCTGTCTGACAGTCTTTATTTCTCCTCCACTCTTTTTTTTTTTTTTTTTTAAGAAGGGACAGTGAGAGAGAGAGACAAAGAGAATCAATTTTTTTTTTTTAGTTTTTGACATGGCCCTCGTTGCTCTGACACTTAGTTGTGTACATGGTTGCTGGGGTTTGAACCTGCTTACTTGCACATGCCAGGCAAGCACCGTAACTGCCAAGCCACTGTTCCAGCCCCTCTCCTTCACTCTTGAAGGATAATTTCACAGAGTACAGAAATCTAGATTGGAGGGTTTTTTTTCTCAATACTTTAAATATTCCATTCTTCTTGCTTGTGTGGTTTCAGAGAAGTTAGATATATTCTTATCTTTGCTCCTCTGTTGGTAAACTGTTTTGTCTTCTGGCTTCTTTCCTTTCCCTCTTTTTTTGTACTGGGATTGAACCCAGAGGTGTCCTACCACTGAGCTACATCCCCAGCCCTTTTGATTTTTTATTTTGAGTCAGGGTCTAAGTTGCCCAGGCTGGGTTCGAACTTGTGATCTTCCTGCTTCAGCCTTGTGAGTTGCTGGGGTTACGGCCGTGCCTCTGTGCCTGGACATGCTTCTTTCTTCATCTTTGATTTTCATAGTTTGAAAATATGTTTATTTATAGTTTTTGTGACATTTATCTTGCTGGGTGTTCTTTGAGCTTCCTGGATCTATGGTTTGGTATCTGACATACATTTGGGAAAAATAGTCATTATTTTAAATATTTCTTTGCTTCTTTTTTTCTCCATTTGGTTTTCCTATGGTGCACATGTTACACCCTTGGTAGTTTTCTTATGATCCTTGGATATTCTGGGGTTCCTCCCCAGTATTTTTCTCTTTGCTTTTCAGTTTTGGACATTTCTATTTGAGATATCTTCAAGCTCAGAGATTCTTTCCTTGACCATGTCCAGCATGCACATGTGGGGAAAGGGTATATGGAAATCCGTGTCTTCAGTTCAGATTTGCTGTGAACCTAACACTGCTCTAAAAAAGAACTATTAAAAAAAAAAGAAATAGCTGGGCATGGAGGCACAGTCCTGTAATCCCAGTACTCTGGAGGCTGAGGCAGGAGGATCACATGTTCAAAGCCAGCCTCAGCAACTTAGCGGGGCCCTGTCTCAAAGTAAGAGATAAAAAGGGCTCAGTGTTCAAGTACCTTTGAGTTTAATCCCTGGTACAAAAAAAAAAAAAAAAAAAAAAAAAAAAAAAAAAAAAAAAAAAAAAAAAAAAGGAAAAAAAAGAAAAAAATAAAAGCAATCTATGATTATATTCATAACTTTAAAGAAAAGGTTGTCTTCTCATTTAGCTTTGATGTTGTAGTCATACATGAAATATTGAAGATTGCCAGTTATACATTATTTAATTCCGACACAGTTGAAGGTCCGACTAGTTCATCATCTTTCCCTTTATTTATTTGAATTCTACTTTTATCCTATGTAATCTTGATTTGAAATCTTTGTCAGGTTTATGCTTAATGGCTGGGCTTACTTGTAGGGATGATTTTACCTAAAAGAGAATATGATAAGGGAAAAAACAGGGGGACACAACAGTCAGGGTAATGTTTTAGATCTCCAGCTGACTTGCATATTTATTTTATCACCACAGGCATTCATTTTATTATTATCCCACATAAATGATAAAAAGAAAATATGAACCGCTTATATTATAGAATGCTTTTATTTATAGAAAGGTCACAGGGCTGGTTTTTCAAGTTTTACTTGGCATTCTTTCATCTGAATATCCAAGAGTAAGGTTCTGTGTTAGGTAGTAGTCAAACCTCTCCCTATTGTGAAAAAAAATTACTATGGAAATTCTGGTAGGTAGGAATGGAGGAACTGGTGCAGGTGCTCTTAAAGTTTTGTTTTCAGCTCCTCCGCTTTAAATCCATCTCTGTTCTTTTTCTTAGGTTCCAATATTTGGAAACTGTATTTTAATGAACAATTGCTTTCCCAGTATGATTTTAAAACAATGCCTTGTTCTTTTCACTACTACTTAAGTTTTTTTTTTTTTTAACTAAAATTAGTGTTTTCACCCTTTCCTTTGTTTTCTCAGCTCTCTAATTCCTTATTTGTGGCCTCTTCCTTATGAGGTGGAAGATAGTGATGTAGAGAAGAGAAGAACACAGTCCCATGCATCAGATCTACTCTGAAGGCGAATCCAGTCTTTAGTGTCAGGTGTTTGTTTGTTTGTTTTAATGGAGGGTATTTAGAAGGATTACCCAGAGAATTACCCAGAGATAAGTCTTTTGTCTCAGGCTCACTCAATCCACAACCCCCTCTTCATGTGATTTGACAAACACAATTCAGTGTACTCTTTGGCATTGTATAAAGTTAATGAGCTTGATTTCAAAATATTTTGGTTTGTATTTGTACTCTTTTAAACTCTCCAGGGACAATGGCTGTGGGTTTCTACATTAAGAGGAGGGCTCCAGCTGTGGTGGCAGGGAGGCCTTCTTGGCTTCTCAGCCCTGCAGGCCCCTGAGCGGAGGGGGAGAAGCATACACCTTCAGTTGGGCTCTGTTGAGCTATTCCTAGTTTGTCTGCCAACAGGAGACCTCTGGAAAAGACCCTAGTCATCTTCTTCCCCCAAAGTAGTAGTAATTTAGGGATCCCTCCCAACACACATAATCTCTCAAGTTCTCTATGAGATCCGTAGGAATCCGTTTATAGGTGTCTGCACGTGTCTCTGTGTGGATCATAGCAAACCAGCTTGGAAGTGATTTTTCCTAAGCTCTAGCATATCCTGTGGCACAGAGAAACAAAATAGTAGGGAAGAAAATTCCAAAATCATAATAATGGCCATCTGAAGAAATTCTTAGGAACCAGTCCTTCCTTCCTCCAACAAAGTACTTGGTGCAAGTTGAGAACTGAGAAACAGAAATGATGTATTGGTAGAGTGTATGCTATCCTTTTAGGCTGTGCTGTTCTATCATAATTGGGCTTATACGTTAACAACTGACAAAGGTAATGCTGTTATAGATCATAGATATTATAGTGTTTGCATCAGTTCTGCCATGACTTACGTGCAAATGTTGACATGTGGGAAGGACAGTTGAATATTCTGATTTCTCTGCATGTGTCAGAATTGAGTGGAAGGTAGACAGGGGAATATTGAGAAAAGACATGTCACCATCATCACCTACATGTGACTCAGTGAAAAACACCCACCCCATGGCTAGTCCCTTTCATATATTGTAATATTTTTGTGTGGCAATCAATATACATGTTTCAGAATGGAGGGTGGGGTGGAAATGAACTACATAGTGTGAAAAGGATGTGGGGAGAGGTGTGGAGGAATGGGGTAAAGTGTAGTACAAGAAAAGGGTTTTTAGCTTTTATGCCAGTTTTCAATGTTAGTCTTAATGTCTATGTTAACAAGCTTCACTCTTGTGATTCAGTTGTCACAGCCAAAAGTCCCCAGGACATATTATCAGGATGTGACATTTAAAAAAAGAATGTCTCTCTTTAGACGGGACTGTGTTGCTGTGAGGTTACATTACCTAATGCATACCTTTCCACCCACTGAATCACTTTTTTCTTTCTCTTTTCTTTCTTTCTGGGTAGGAGGGTTGGGGATTGAACCCAGGACTGTGTACATACTGAGCACCCACTTTTTCGCTAATCTACAACCTGAACTTGTGAACCACTTTTGAAAGTTTTCACTGGCATTTTAAAACCTTGGGAAAGGGTCCTATTAGACTTTTGTGAATTTACAAAGTCTAGAGGAGCTCAGAAGTCACAGAAACCAGAGGTACGGGATATTGCAAAGGACTGTAGAACTTCTCAAAAGTAGTGTCTTGCCAACGTGTGTGACAAGACAGTGTCTCCTGTGGACATGTGAAGAGCACCTCAACCTTGAGTGTGTTCATCTGGATCAGTGAATGAAACTGTGTTATGAGTGCAGCTCAGGGAAGCTTGACTTTTTACTAGTTTTCAAATGCTATATATTGTCATCATTAGTGTTTGGGGCCCATAATTTTCCTGTGAACAGAAAGTACCCCAAAAAGCATTGTTATTAACATATGAATCAGCTATTCTTCTATAATAAAGAAGATATAATTATAAACCCCTCAAATTGTACAGTGACATTTAATTACTCATGCTGAGCTTGTTTCCTTTTTAAAGTGTGAAGGTAATTTAGCAATTACTACCAAAATTTAAAGTATATTTGCCCTTTGAGCTGACAATTCCCCTTCTAAGAATTTCTGCAGATATGTCAACTTACACAGAAACCAGTGTATGGCCATGGCTCTTCATTGCAGCTTTATTTTTTAATAGGTGCATTGAAGTTGTACATAATGATGGGATTTGTTGTGATATATTCATACATGCACACAGAATAACAATATAATTTGGCCAATATCCCCCCCATCACCCATCTTTCCCCTCTATCCCCTGGTTTCTTGCTTCTGCTGATCACCCTTTGAATTTCATTGCAGCTTTATTAATAACAGAGAGAGACTGGGGGGAAAGTATCTACAGAAACAGTCTGGTTAACTAAATGTGTGCACATAAAGGAGTACAAGGCAGCTAAAAAGATTAGGAAGCCCTGCAAGTACTGATGTTGAGTGATCCCCATTATGTATGTTGAATACAGAAACCAAGGGGTAGGACACCATGTATAGGTTCTTTATGTTAAGGGGATGAAGTGAGATTTTATGTTTACATTTGCTTTTCTGGTGGGGAGGTACCAGGGATTGAACCCAGGAGCATTTAACCACTGAGCCACATCCCCAGCCCTTTTTTATATTTTATTTTGAGATAGGCTCTCACTAAATTGCCGAGGCTGGCTTTGAATTTGGGACCACATCCTCCAGCCTGTTTTTATGTTTTTATGTTGAAACAAGGTCTTGCTAAGTTGCTCAGAGCCTCAGGAAGTTGCTGAGTCTAACTTTGCACTTGGGATCCTCCTGCCTCAGCCTCCCACGTTGCTGGGATTACAGGGGTGTACCACCACATCAGGCCCACATATGCTTTTTGTCTGTGTGTTGTGCTGGGGATCTAACCCAGGCCTTGCACATGCAATCTACTACTGAACCACATCCCTAGAACTTCATATTTGCTTATTTATATTTACATAATGAATCACTGGAAAAGATTTTTAAGAAATTAACTGTTAGCTGTAGGGGGATGAAAAATTGGGGTATAGGAGATTGAAGAGCACAACTTCACACTGGCTTTGATTTTTTTTTAACCATATGAATTACTTACCTGTTCAAAAGAATACCTGAAGTAAATATAGAAAAGATAATAGAGCTTGACAAATCTTGGTAATGAGTAGATGGGTAGTCTTTATATTAATCTGAGTACATTTGTAATGGGGATTGAACCCAGGGCCGCTTTACCACTGAGCCACATCCCTAGCCCTTTTTATATTTTATTTTGAGACAAGATCTCACTAAGTTGCTGAGGCTGGCTTTGAATTTGGGATCCTCCTGCCTCAGCCTCCCAAGACACTGGGATTATAGGTGTGTACCACTGCACCTGGTGGAGTATGTGATAATTTTAAAAATAGATGAGGAATCAGCCCAGTGTGGTGGCACATGCCTGTAGTCCCTGGGTGTGTGTGATGAGGCCAGAGGACCACTTGAGGCCAGGTGTTCGGGGCCAGTCTTGGGAACCTGGTGAGAACTTATCTCAAAACAAGACAAAACAGATGAGGGAAAATGCAGGGATAAATATCAGTAACAAACAGAAACTTGGGAAATTATAATTTATTCTCACCTAAGCACTTAGTGTTCAGTAAACGTACCATAAAGACCATCCACAAATCCTTGAAGCATTAATTCAGAAAGACTTAATTTATAGAATTAAATAGAATGTGTTTTGTTTCTCTGTGGGTATACTTTGAATGTGGCTTTGATGGCATTTGACTTCTGTTATAGTGTTGTGCACCAAACTAATGATGGATGGACAGGTAAGTGTGTTGTAAGTGGATTAAGAAACACAGTTATTTTTATTACGCTGTGCTGGTAGTCTGAGTCTGTTTTGCATTCTTACACATTTGACTCGTGTCTGGTTGACAGCTGGCATGATTTTAGGATGTTGGTGTACCCAGGAGGGCCCACGCAGAGTCTCAGTCATAACAGCTCATCAGAGAAGAGCATCAACAAAAAATTAGCTGCAGCTCATAGAACTGTTCATTTTCCAAGCCACAGTTGTCACCTCTATTTATCTGAGAATGCCAATCCGTTGGTCATCTGAAGTCCCACCGTGCTATCAAGCCTTTTGGCTAACTTCAGACCCTGTTCACACGGACTTTTGGTGCTTATGTCCAAAATGCGTCCAGAGCCTTACAGACGATCTGCATATGATCTGAATCTGGCACCATCCACTCTTCACTCACAAGGTGCAGGCCACACTGCTATGTTCTTTATAGACCCCGTACTCATTTGCAACTCAGACTTCACATCCCTTGTTCCTTCTCTGCTGTATTCTTCCCCCAGAGCTTTACATGCTCATCATTTAGATCTCGGTGTGCTTGTCACTTTCTTAAAGAGGCGGTCCCTGACCTATATGGAGATCTTCAATCACATTATTACACTCTCACATCACATTACCAAGTTTAATTTCCTTTGGAACACTTAAAACTCTATGAATTTTTTTTTGCTGTTGTTTACTTGCTGACTGCAGGTCTCCTCCTCCCCATCTCATTCCATAGTGTTCATTGCTTAGAAATGAAGAGCGTAGGCTCCAAAGACAGATGTCTTCATTTTGATAGCCACTTCTTCTTCTTCTTCTTCTTTTTTTAAGAACAAGAGAGGGACCGTAAGAGAGAGAGACAATCAATTTTATTTAGTTTTTCAGGGACTTTCATTGCTCGGATACTTCATTGTGTATGTTGTGCTGGGGTTTGAACCTGCATATTCGCGCATGCAAGGCAAGCGCTGTAACTTTTGAGCCACTGCTCCAGCCCCTTGATAGCCACTTCTGCTCCTCGCTACCACTGTGACTGGGAACAGGTTATTTAGTCTCGTACTGAGCTCATTTTCCTTGTTTGATTTTGGTACCCAAGTGCTTAACTACTGAACTGCATCCCCAGTCCTTTCTAATTTTTATTTTGAGACAGGGTCTCATTAAGTTGCTTAAGGCCTCGCTTTGCTGGGGCTGGCTTTGAACTTGCCATCCTCCTCACTCAGCTTCCTGAGCTGCTGGGATTACAGGTAGGCACCACCAGGCCCAGCCGTTAATTGGTCTTTATTGTAAGGATGGCATAAAGTTTAGGAGACAGTTCTTTTTGTGTGCCTAGAATAGTGTTTGTCACTCAGTAGGCACTAAAACTTTTTATTAAGAGAGTTAATTTTATTTTCTATCTGGTTTTTGTTTTTCCTTTATTGTGTATGTGGTACTAGGGGATGGAATCCAGGGCATGCCCAGCAAGTGCTTAACAGCTGAGCCACCTCTCCAGCCCACTAAAACATCTTTTGAGAGAATGAATGTTACTCTGACTTTACATAATAATACCTTTTCTTGTATTTTAGTCTTCCCAACACTCTTTCCTTGGGGCCACCCATGACTTTGCAGACCTCTAACCACAATTTACAAAGGTAAAAGGCATAGAGTGGGTGATCAAGGACTACTGCCTGAAATACCTGAAGGTCTCATTGTAGGTTTTCAGAAACATGTTTTGCATTCTTGAATCTGTGCTAGGGCTAGACCATCTAAGAAGAACACAGTGTCACTTGCTAATTCCAGTTTCATCAGACTGCCCATCCCACACAGTTGAGCTTCCTTGTTTGTGGTCAGGAATGCAACAAAAGGGCTTTGTTTGAGTTGTGCCCACACACAAAAGTTAGTTTGCTGAATTTTAAAATAAATCAGCTTCTGATTCTTATTGATATACACATGATGTAATGCACTGTAGGAAAACATTTATCTTTTTTAAAGATCAAAGTGATCCCAAAATGTAAAAGCATGCTGTACTCCTTAGGAGTGCTCATTACATTATTTGCATCATTGGAAAAGTCAATAAACAGCTGTTAGACTTTTTTGGTTATCTCAAGATACAATGAATTATATTTCCAAAATGCGAGGCTATTTTAAAAATAGTTTGCTTTTCAATAGATAATACATGCATATGGTACAAAATTCAAATGCTAAACATTGAAATGCAGTGAAAAGTTTTCTTCTCCAGAGGCAGTCATCGTTTCTAATTTCTGAAATATCCTTCTGGAAGAACTCTTCACACAAATAAACATATGCGATTAAATGTGTTTATACTGCTGTACACACAGTTCTATGTCTTGTCACTTAAAATATATTTTGCAGATATTTCCACATTATTATGTGTTGAGCTTCTTAATTCTTTTCAATGGCCAGGTACTAAAACACCACACTGGCTTAACTAGCCTGCTGCTGATGGACATCTAGGTGGCTTTTCAATCCTTTGATGGATATGTTATTTTTAAAAAATACACTATATGTTACCAAACTGCTCTTTTTTCAGGTCGTACTGATTTATACTCCTACCACAGGGTGTGATAGTTGATAGGTTATTTTTGGTCATCTTTTATTCTTCTTTTTTCGTTATTTTATCACCTAATGTCTATATGTACAGTATGGAAAAATCATATAAAAAAAGACATCTCTGAGAACTTCTCCTGATAATATATTCTCTGACCAAACCACAGTTTGTTTTTAAGACTTTTTGTTTCAAAAATTACCCTGTTTTTCTTGAGCTATTATACCTGGATAATACCTGATAATCCCACCTAAGGCAAATAAACAGTCACCTCTCAGAGCTCCTCCAGAGAAAAAGCTGCCCAAGTCAGGTCTCCTATTTTGGCATCACAAGTCTTGGGCTTACTTTGTAAAGCACTTATTTTGTCTTTACTATAGGAATTATTTCTTTTGTTTCCCCTCTAGAATGTAAATTCCTTAAGGGCAGAGATAATATCTTAGTCATTAATTCTCTTAAATATCTCTAATCAGTTTCAGCTCTTCTAGTCCTCACTCACCAGGACCCTGGGGTCCTAACTTGCTACATCAACCCCTCCCCTTTCCTTGTGCTGAGCTAGGCTTCATGATGGACCATGAGGCCGCTGGGTATAAAGTCCCTTCAGTTTTTATCCCACCCACGCCCACTCAGGTCAGCATCTTACCTCCTCTTTTTTTCTCATCTCAGTGGCACTGGCTTTACACCTGCATAAGGTGATAGATACCCTGTACTGAGCTCTTGCATCCCACCCCTTCCTCCTTCCTCATCTAAGGAGCATCATCCTCTGTGTCTTCAGCACTGCATGTGTGCAGGCTCTGTCTAAGAACTTGCTCAGAAGTCCAAGTCCAAAGTCTCCCCCAAGGCTTAAGGCAAATTCTTATCTGTAAAAATCAAAATTTTAAATTCATGTCCGGCATGGAGGGCACACAGTGGTGGGATGTAGCCTCACTGACAGCAGCCCACATGGCCTCTCTTGGGCTGGCTTCTCTTGCTTCCTGCAGCTTCCCTTGGTAGGCATTCCATGTTCCTGACATTCTGTCTTCCTGGGGTCTCTATTGCAGTTCCAGCTTCACTCTCACAGTTCCACACATTGTTCTGTCCAGGGCTCCTTGCAGAGACTGTGACTCTGCCACACACTACCTGTCCTCCAAGGCTTCCCTTTGATACTTTGGTGGAAGCCTCCATGATCCCATCACTCTGGCAAGATTGCCTGCAAATCCAGCATCACACAGATAACCCCAGCGTCTGCTGCCACTGCAGACTACCTGGGCACACCTGAACCAGGGCTACAGTGGTCTTGGAGGGCATTGCTTGGCTTAGGCAGCCCTGGGTGAGCAGTGCACCCCAGATTTTTATATGGACTCACATCTCAGAGTTTACCATGAGTCTTGGAAGGGACTTCAGACTTGGACTTTTAAGCAACACTTGAACAGTTAAGACTATGGCGGGGGGGTCTCATCTCAAAAGGATCTGCCCTAGACAGTCTATTTATTTATTCATTCACCGTTATTCTCACCGTAACTATGGTTAAAAGCAGCCAGCAATAGCCATGCCATTGTCTGAGTTCTTTGCCGCATTTGAAATCTGCTCTGCTAACAGAAACTAGTCCATATAGCCTCCCACAATCTCAAGGTATGGACAGAATGCATTCAAATTCTTTGAATGCATTTTGTAACACAAAAGGCTGGCAATTCAGTTTTCAGTAGAACACTTGTTTCCTTCTGAAATTTTAACAGCATGTAGCTTTACTATCTACATTTCTACAAGCATCTGTCTTCTGAGCCCTCACCAGAATTGCTTTTTTAGCATTGTTTGCAATATTTTAGGTTTTTCTCTCCAAACTTTCCCAAATTTTTCCCATAAACAAATTCAAAGGCTACTCCATATGGTCTTAAGTATAGTCATAGAAATGAGTCCACTTCCTGGTGCCTTTTTTTGGTGTTAGTCAGCTTTTGTTACAAATACCTGAGACAAAATCAACTTATAATAAGAAAACATTTAATTTTGCTCATAGCTTTGGAGCTTTCAGTCCATGATCAGTTTACAAAAATCTATCATAGTTTAGTTAACTCTGAAGCCTTCCTGACCTAACCCTGCAGGGTTGTGACTCACTTCTCTGTTTTCTGAGGACCTCAGGCAGGTGTCTATGATGGAATCTATGACACTCTGTTATGGTGGTTTGCTTGGCTTTCTTCTATACTGTGACTTATTTGGGATTAATGATACTTTATTTTTTCTTTGTATCTGTTATTGTTGCCTGAGTGAATAGGAAGGAAACCCAGAAAAGGTCTAGATAACTTAAAAAGAAAGTCTTGGCTGATATGGTGGTACATGCCACCATAATCCATATCCCAGCAACTCTGGAAGCTGAGGCAGGAGGATCACAAGTTTGAGGCAGCCTGAACTAATTAGTAAGACCTTACTCAAAATAAAAGTTTTTAGAGAGATAGAGTGAATTTTTGTTTTTTCATCTGGTTTTTGTTTTGCTGATACTTAGTTGTGTTTATAGCACAGGGGTTTGAACTTGGGTCCTTGTGCATGTCACAAGTGCTGTACTGATGAGCCACCACTTCAGCTCCAAAATTTAAAAAAAAAAAAAAGTTTTAAAGAGGACTGGGATGTAACTCAGTGATAGAGCACCTCTGGATTCAATCTCTAGTACTGGGGGGGGGGATTTCCTCAAAGCTGGGCTGGAGCAGTGGTTCAGCGGTTTGGCGGTAGCTTGGAGGTTTAGCACTGGCCTGGCATACATGAGGATGTGAGTTCAAAACCCAGCGTCATGTACTCAACAAAGTGTCAGAGCAACAAAGGCCACATGAAAAACTAAATAAAAACTGATTCATTCTCTCTCTCTCTCTCTCACTGTCCCTCTTTCAAAGTCTTCAAAGCACACAGTGAGATTTTCTTCACTTGATCTGGGTGAAGCAACTCCATTTGCCTTCTTTTTATTGTTCTATGCATAGCCCATTTTCACACTTCAAAGTCTGATTCAGAACTTCCAGCGAGGTATCCTTCATGAAGCTGTGCCTGGAGACTGTACCTGGTGCCTGGGTAGCTGTATTCTCAGGGTACCTCCCATTTCTTGAGGGTTTATTTGGAACCTCTGAAGTTCTTGGTAATCATCATCCCAAGACTCATCTTGACAAGAGAGGGATCTTTTTTCTGTGGACCCCATGAGATTTGGGCTTGTCCATTTCCCTTGGGTGAGAAAGCTGCTCAGCACCAGTCGTTTTAGCTAGGCATGGACAGAGCCCTCTGGGTGATGAGCTACTTATCAGCGTTACAGTGGTGCTGTGCTGAGTATACTCTTCACCAGGGTCCACTGGCTTTTTGAGGCCAGTCCCTTGTCCCTGGGCTAACATCCTATTGCTGAGAGGGCTCCCACCAACCCCTTCACTAAGCAGTCAGAACATGTGGTATATGCAGGTGACAGATTGTTCTCTCACCTGGGAGACAGATGTTCCCAGGTGCCTCCTGCTAAAGAGGCCTTCTTTTTTTCATTAAGGTCTGGGTTTTTGCTGTATGATTAGCAGTAATGTTTGTTGAATACCTGAGGGCACATGTAACTGGTTTTAAACCCTGACTCCCTGAGGAGCTTGTGGCACTAGGAAAGATTTCTAATCAATGGACGGAATTACATGATAAGGAGTGGTAGGCAGGAGCTGAGGTTGAAAACACGTAGCTGCCTTTAAGGAGCCGCTTGAGGAGGCAGCAGCCTGGTTTCTGGGGCATTAGATGTCCAAAGTCAGAGTAGAACCAGCAGCAAGAAGGCCAACCTGCTAAGATATGCTGAGCCATTAACCTAGTGCTCCCTGAATGCCGCCTCCACAGAAGGGTTGCTTCAACTTTGGGTGTCCCTTTAAATTTTAAAAGTTATTTCAGATTAAAATGAGGTTAATCCAGCCTCTGCAATTGTTCTCTTTTTAGATGAGCAGAGACTTAGGGAGAGGAAATGACTTACTTGGGGACACTGCAAATTAATAACAAAGATAGTTCCAGACCCCATGTCTCCCAGCACCTGGTCCATTATTCTGATATGCTTAACAAATGCAATTTTATTGGCATGTCAACAAAACATAGGGGACTGAGTTTTCATTTATATTACAGAAATTATGTTTCATAGAAAAGAGGTGGGTGGGTTTTTGGCCTCAAGGTTAAGTATAAGGGGTTGGAGTAACTTAGAGCTAATATCTGTACCATATCAAAATGTATCCCTGAATCCTACAAAAGTGTTTCTGAACTGCAGAAAAATTCCCCTGCAGTCTCACAGTTCAAGTTGTTTTCAGCCTGGAATGTCTGATAGATCACTTCACTGTTTTACCAAAAATACAGCGCAGCATCTTCCCAGGCTCTTGCCTTCTACAGCAGCGTGATCCTCCTCGCCTCACTCACGCCTTCATGCTGTAGTCTAAAGGACACCCACGTTTGCCCTTTGGCTTTCTCAGTCCATTGTGTTCTAAGGACAGGATGTTTAAAAGGTTAAGTCATTGACTTGAAAATGAGAAACTTTGGAGACCACTTTGTACTCTGGACTGTGCAAGTTAGAGGATGTCAACACTGAGTCATCCTGATTTTTATGCAGCTCTTACCAAGAAAGTATAATTTACCCAGCATTAGGATCTGAGAGAGGGCTTCAAAATCCCCAGGAAGCTTTTTACTATATATCCACACAAAGTCCCTTGGAAATGGGAAGGAATCCGTGTTCCCATGTTTATATACGGATAGAGGTATGGAAAGACCTCAGCAACTCAGTATGTTTTACCTTCATAAATCATAAAATGCTAACATGCAGACTGTCTCGGTGAAGCTAACGTACAAACTCTTTATTTATTTATTTTGGTAATAGGGATTGAACCCAGGGATGCTTAATTACCAAGCCACATCCTCACCCCTATTTTTTTTATTTTAAGACACGGTCTCACTAAGTTGCTTAGGGCCTAAGTTGCTAGGCTGGTTTTGAACTTGCAATCTTCCTACCTTAGCCTCCTGAGCTGCTGACAACATTTCTATATAACCTGAAATTATGTCAAAATAAGAAGTGAAATAAAAATACTGATTAAGCAGAGAACAGCAGTGATTGGTAAGAAATAAGCAGTGCTATCTTCTTTCCAGTATTTACTTAGTTCCTTTTCCTTCTGTGGACAACATGGCATTGCTTGCAAATGAGAGTACTGCCCATATTGAAGGGGCCCCTCTCCTGTGTCTCCCCAGGCGCAGTGAACCTGCAGGCCGACCTCACTCGTGGCATAAAACCAAATCTGGGGAGAACCAGCCTGATACCAGCATGATGCAGATATCTCAGGGCACGATGGGCCCTCCTTGGCACCAAAGCTACCATTCCAGGTAAGTAGCTACAGTTGAGACCAAGCACTTCTTTCAAACATCATTCTCCCAGAAAAAAAGCACTTTCTGCCTTGAAAATAACTTCTCACACATACCTTGAATCTTTATCGTTTTTAAAATGCCTGTCATGTGTGCAAGTCATCCTTATATCCTGGGCTAGAGGGGCTTGAAGTGAAGCTAGAAATATAAATGACTCCTCTGGCTGGTCATTTGAAGTATTTATATGACCCATCAATTCTCACTCGGGTATTTCTCAGTTACCCATTGTAATAGCAGATCAGAAAACTCAGTAGACTTCTCCTCCCAGTGCTTAAATGTCCTATCTGTGTTAATCAAAACTGTATGTTTTTTATCTGAATGATTCTGCTCATGCATTTGAACTTTTCTACTTATATTTTTCCCCTCTATTAAGGCAATTTATCCATCTTAGCTCAACAATAGAAACAGCTAAGATACAGAGGACTGGCCAGTACATCCCTGGCCTCATGTCATCTTTTATGCATGTCTTTAAGCAGATACAGTGTTATTAACCCCACTTTACAGAACAGGAAATTGATGCTTGGAAAGGTTAATTTGTCCAAGGTAGATGACTGATCAGTACCCAAGTCAAGATAAAACTGAGCCAGATTGCAAAGGTTTATTTTTTTTGTTTGTTTGTTTGTTTTTAAAGAGAGAGGGACAGTGAGAGAGACAGAGAAAGAGAGAGACAACTTTATTTAGTTTTTCACATGGCCTTAGTTGCTCTAACACTTAGTTGTGTACATGGTGCTGGGTTTTGAACCCAGGTCCTCGTGCTTGCCAGGCAAGCGCCGAAACCGCTGAGCACCGCTCTAGCCCCTTGGTTGCAAAGTTTTTGCATGTAACCACCAGTTTGCACTTCCTCTACTTTTTAAATCACTCTTCTGCCAGTCAGGGTTTGGTCAGTAGAGCTGATCCAACATGAGCATTACAGGAGAAAAAATTTATTCTGGAAATCAGATCTTACATAATTGAGAGAACTGGGGAGAAGGAAACTAAACCCAGCCACTCGGACATAGTAAAGAGAGAGCTAAGCCAAGACTCCCCACACTTGCTACAGATGCAAATTGCCCTCCCCACTGACCCCCTGGGGGCAGATTCCACAGCATATCACTTGTGAGAAATGCTGGCTAAGCTCAATGGTAGGGAGGTGCAAAGGCCAAGAGAATAAGCGTCATTTTAAGCCCCTGTGTAGACAGGAGATGTAAGTTCCTGTGTTAGGGAGGAGGGCACCATGTAGCTTCTAAAAGGATCACTTAGTTGATAGTGGCTGTGCATTCGGTGAGGCCAAGACTCAGTCACAGCCCTTCATATTCAAGCCTGGTCAAGTCAAGAGTCCAGTCCTAGACTTCTCACTGATGGACACAAGACAGACCTTTCCCAATGTGTTAGGCTAAGATTCAGGTCACAGAAGGAGATGATTCCTGGTTACCCTCATTGTTACAGATACCCCATTCCTCGTCATGGCCCTCCCAGTCCACCTCAGGGAATTCATTCTCACCATCTCAGCCTTCTGCTCTCAGAGAGCAAGTCCCCCACAGTGCCCACCCCATGAAGGCACACCACCATTGCTTTCCGGGCCTGGAGATTTGAGGGCTATTAGAAGGTAACGTGTGGACCCTACAGTGTAAAGGAAGAACTGCACGGTGTGAGGTCCTTGGGCTTTTAAATTAGACTTGTGTTTAAACCTCAGCTGCGCCACCTACCACATGAGCTAAAAGGAGATCATTTAGTCTTTGATCTTGGCTTCCTTTCCGTAAAATGAAATAGTACCAATGTCGCTTGATTGTTATGAGGAGTAAAAAAACAACATGTGCAGTTCCTAATGCATAGTAAACACTCATAAATAACAGCTAATTATAATAATCAGGCTGCAGACTTGGAGGCACAGTAAAACCTGGTTATGAATTTGAAGGTTAGGAACATAAACCAGCTATACTTTTAAAAGTAGGTGCATATTAGCAGAGTGCTCCTGAATGGTGGGATCCTTTGGAGCTTCCTAACCCCTAACCTTATCAGGAATGTGAAGTCATACTGTGACCTAAAAATGTGCTGGTCTGTAGCAGGAATAAGACCATTGCAGTGAGCACTTAGAATAACTGCTTGGTGAGCTCCAACAGCCCTCAGGGGGATGGACAGTCGCCAGTAGAAGTACAGTGTTCTGAAGGCACGGTCTCTCCACCTCCCGCTCCCCTTCCCCATCCCTGACTTCAGCGGGCTTAGGCAGGCGATCTGCCCTTGCACCTTGTCTGTTATGCTGCGCCTCTGATTCAGGCTTCAGAATAGCTCCTCCCAACACAGTGTCTATCAGCACAACATTGCTGTGGTAACAAATGGATAAAGGAGGGACTGGACTGGTGGTTCAGAGGTTACAGTGCTTGCCTTAACTGCACAAGGATGCGGGTTTGAACCCCAGCACTACGTACACAACGAAGTGTTGGAGCAATGAAAGTCAGATGAAAAACTAAATTGATTCTCTTTTTCTCTGTCACTGTACCTCTCTCAAAAAAAAAAAAATGGAGAAAGTTGAAATGACCCAAAACGCTGCAGATGTGCACATCCTCTCTGCCTAATGGATCCGTTTATTCCATGCCTTAGTCTTGCGGCTCTGGCAAAAGGCTTGCCCCTCCCGAGTCCCACTTGTGAGGTCTGATATCAGCAGATGCAAATGGACAAGCGCTCCAGGTGTGTTTAAGAAGCACAGTGGCATCTGGTGGTCTGGTGTGCCCAATTGGGTGATTTCCCTCTGATGACCTTAGTTTAGTTCCCCAAATCCAATTTCGGGTCTAAGTTAATGGATCTGTTTCTCACTAAGAAGCAGGAGTACAAGGAAGCAAGATGATGGTGGAGGAGAGAGGTACAGACACTAAGGATGTCTAGTTGGGAGTTTCTATGTGTGTATGTGTTTATTTTACAGTGCTGAGTCTAGAACCCAGCCCCTTGCACATGCTAGGCAAGAGCTCTGTTACCTACATTCCTAGTGCAAGACATCTAATTTTGAGTATGATGAGTTGGATTGGTTTTGGAATTTCACTGAAATTTTCTTTCATCTGCTTCCTACCAGATCCTTGTTGCTGTCTTTTTGCTGCCCTACAGGAATCTCCCACAGTAGTTCTAAGTACTAAAGTATTTCAGAAGAGACCTTGAAAAGTCTTGTAGTCTAGTCTTTTAATAACAGGTTGAAATAATAGTATCAAAAGACTAAAGTACTAGCACTTACTCAGTGATTCATTCAGCAAATATGAGTACCCGCTATGTCTCAGATATTTCTAGGTATCGTAGTATAATGGCAAACAAGATATAAAATATCCCTACATTATAATACTTAAATTGTTTCTCAAAGTGTGGTCCCTGAAAGGATAGTTCATTAGCTGCTCCATGGAAAAAAAGTCTCTAGGGTCAAATAAGTTTAGAAAACATTACTTAGCATACTTCCCTTTTAGAAGAGCAGATGAGCCAGGTGCTGTGGCATATGCCCAATAATCCCAACTACTCAGGAGGCTGAGGCAAGAAGATTGTGTGTTCAAGGTCAGCCTGGGCAACTTGGAGACGTTGTGTCAAAATGGGAAAAAAAAAAAAAAAGAAAACAGATGAACAATAGTTTATGAAAGATTCAGAAGTCTTACAAAATAAAATTGTTTAATTTATTTAGCCTAGTATTTCTATTTGTGTCTTGAATCACTTATTCTTTCCAATGTGGCCTTCCATAGATACACAGATCTTTCTTTTCCCAATTTCCTTTTAATATTTTAAAATATTAATATTGTTCCATCACCTAGATGTGCTATAATTCATCTGTTCAACTACTGCAAGACATATTGGTTGCTTCCAAGCATTAGCCTGAATGAAACTGCTGTAAACATCCATGTGCATGTTTATGTGTATATTAGTCAGTTTTACATTACTGTAGTGAAATATTTGAGGCAGGCTACTTTATAAGAAAAAGAGGTTTATTTAGCTCACAGTTTCAGAGACTGAAATTCTAAGATTGGATGGCCCCATTGATTCAGTCTCTGGTAAACCATAACAGAGTGTGATTGTTGGATATAAGAGTATGTTTAGTTTTGTAAGAGGCAGCCAAACTGTCCTCCAAAGCGGTTGTGGCTTTTTTGCATTGCCACCAGCAGTTGGAGTTCCTGTTGCTCCATATCCTCACGAGGAATCGGTGTTGTCAGTGTTCTAGATTTTGGCCATTCTAATAACCTGTTATTTAAATTTGCAATTCCCTAATGACAGATGGTATGGGACATCTATTCATATGCTTATTTGCCATCAATTTCTCTTCCTTAGTAAGGTGTCCATTGAGGTCTTTGGCCAACTTTTTAATCAGGTATTCGTTTTCTTATTGTTGACTTTCAAGAGTTCTTGTTGAAGTGTATCTTGAGTTTATAATTAGAGCTACTCATGAGTCATTTTGTTTCGAGGCAACTTTGTGGTCTTTCCCCTCTCCTCTAGCTAAGGTCTGAAATCCACCTGAAGAAGCTTGTAAATGCAAAGGTCTCATCCTCCTAAATGTACCTGGAAGTTTTGCTCCTGCTTTGGGAGGTTATTCATAGGTGATGGTATCTCAGCCCCAGGGGCCTCCTCTGATTAAGTTTTTTTTTTCTATTTTTTTTAAGAGAGAAAGAATCAATTTTATTTTTTCATGTGGCTTTTGTTGCTCCCACGCTCCACTGTGTACGTGATGCTGAGGGTTGGACCTGCATCCTTGCGCATGCCAGGCAAGCACCGTAATCTCTAAGCCACTGCTCCAACCCCTTAAGACTTCTTTCAGAGCTTCCTCTCTTTCATTCTGTGCCTCTCATCAGCTTTTTCTGACTCAATTTTTTCTCTTTTTCTCTCATTCAGCTTTGTGTTTAGCTTCCTCACCACAAACAAATTGTCTCTAGTACAGTTGAGATTCTAGGAAGATTGCCAGGCTGTAGCTTTCAATTCCTTAAAAAGGAAAGATATTAACTAAAAACATATACACACACACAAAGACACTCTCATTCCTTCACGTGCCTATTTTCTTACTAAGCTTTTCTCTTTCTTCCAAAAACAGCTCCAGCACATGGAATTTCATTCTCTATCACTCTTCTTTCTCTTTCATTTCCACCTCTCACATTATTTGGCTCATACGAAATGTCATTTCCAGCAAGTCACATCAGTTGTGCTGCCTGTGCCCAAAGGCCACATGACTATGTTCCCTGTTCTAGCAAGTCTAGGTGATTAATTAGAGGCACACAGGCTACAGAGTTGGACAGTTAGTCCTAGTGATGACACACAGGGAAGCTAAGCAAGGCCCAAATATGGCCCTTTACACCCACCCTTCCAAAAACCAAACATCTCTTACAAGAGTACATTTATAAGCTGCGTCCTTTTCCTGTAGCTGAGTAAATGATAACTGCTTAGTGGTACTGACTGCTTTCTCTCCCTTTCTTCCAGCTCCTCTACAAGTGACCTCTCCAACTATGACCATGCTTACCTGAGGCAGAGCCCTGACCAGTGCAGCTCCCAGGGGAGCATGGAGAGCCTGGAGCCCAGTGGGGGATACCCACCCTGCCATCTTCTTTCCCCTGCCAAGTCCACCAGCAGCATTGACCAGCTCAGCCACCTCCATAACAAGAGAGACTCGGCATATAGCTCCTTCTCTACCAGTTCTAGCATCCTAGAGTACCCACCCCCTGGCATCTCTGGTCGTGAGCGTTCAGGCTCCATGGACACTGCTTCTGCTCGAGGTGGCCTCCTGGAAGGGATGAGGCAGGCAGACATTCGCTATGTCAAGACGGTCTATGATACCCGGAGGGGAGTCTCGGCAGAGTACGAGGTGAACTCTTCAGCCCTGCTTCTTCAAGGTAGGGAGACTAAAGCATCAGCAAATGGTCAGGTCCATACTAAATGGCATAGTATTCCTCGGGGCAAGGGAGCACCATCTCCATCCTGGAGTCAGCAGTGCCCTAATTCCTTGGAGGCTGCCACTGAAAACCTGCCTCATAAAGTGGGTGCACCTCTACCCCCAACTCGAAGCGACAGTTATGCAGCCTTTCGGCATCGTGAGCGGCCAAGCTCCTGGTCCAGCCTTGATCAGAAACGCTTCTGCCAGCCTCAGGCAAACTCTTCAGGCTCCCTGAAATCTCAATTCATAGAGGAGCAGCTGCATACTGTACTAGAGAGGAGTCCAGAGAATAGCCCCCCAGTGAAGCCTAAGCATAATTATACCCAGAAGGCCCAGCCTGGCCAACCTCTGCTGCCAACTGGCATCTACCCTGTACCTTCGCTGGAGCCGCACTTTGCCCAGGTTCCCCAGCCTTCTGCAAGCAATAATGGTATGCTCTACCCCGTGCTGGCAAAGGAGAGTGCATATACGGCTGCTCAGGGGGCTTGCAACAAGATGGACACCTTTGATGAGAATGGGAACCAAAATGGAGCTAGCAGGCCAGGGTTTGCCTTCTTCCAGCCCCTAGAACATGACCCACTGTCCGCAATGGAGAGGAAATCAGAAACTGTAGCCAAGTATGTCCCCTACAAAGTTCATTTTTCTTCAGTGCCTGAAAATGAGGAGGATTCCTGCCTAAAGAGACCACTCACACCTCCCCAAGGCAACAGCCCACATCCCACTGAGAGAAAGGGTACCCATGGCAACAAACCATGTTCTCATCGCCACAGCCTCAAATCTCCTCAGGCTCAGGCTTGGCAAGTGGGTGAAGACAAGAGACCTTCCAGGCCCCCAGACCCCTGGGAGGGTGATTTCCAGGAAGACCACAATGCCAACCTCCATCAGAAGACAGAGAGAGGAAACCTTGGCCAGAGCCTGTCAGGGAACTTTGGCAGGACCAAGACAGCCTTCTCATCTCTCCAGAATATTCCCGAGAGTCTAAGGAGGCAAAGCATCCAGGAGCTAGGAGGGGGAACCCAGGAGTGCAACCTTGGTGGCAGGTCCACCTGTGGAGTTAACACTGTAGTGGAGGACCCTGCAAGGAAAGCTGTTCCTGACCACAGGGGCCACCTGGACAGGCAGATCTCCTATCCAAGGCCTGAGGGGAGAACCAGTGCCTCAGCCTCTTTCCCCAGTTCAGACTCGAAGTTTGAAGATCCACCCACCCCACAGCACCAACAGACGTCCAGTTTGGGCCGGAGGAGACTCAGCTCAGGCAGCACCTCTGCCCTGCAGGGCTTTCAGTACAGGAAGCCCTACTGCTCTGTACTGGAGAAAGTTTCCAAGATTGAGCAGCGAGAGCAAGGGAGCTACAGACCCCCGAATGTGGGCAGCCCCACATGTCCCAACTATAGGCCCAGTAGGACAGTCCCAACTAGTACTTCTGGGAACGATCTAGAGGACACAAAAGCCAGCATCCGTTTCTCTGAGTCTTCTGAGCACCCAGGCAATGGGGAACCGCACTTCAAAAACGGGGAGCCTAAGTTGGAAGAGGTATCCTGGCAGCCGTGTGGTCAGCAGCTGCGGAGAGCTGCGGACGGCAGCCGTGGGGCCCTCCTCCGAGGCAGTGAGCCCCTGCGGCCCGACGTCCGCCTGCCGCGCAGCCAGAGCACCTTTCAGCTGTGCGGCGAGGAGGAGAACCAAGAAGCTGTTTGGACCGAGTACAGACCCAGCACGCCGGAGTCGCCCCAGCTGGATGCACCCTTCAGCCGCGCCTACAGAAACAGCATCAAGGACGCGCAGTCCCGAGTTCTGGGGGCCACCTCCTTTCGACGCAGGGACCTCGAGCCCGGGGCCCCTGTGGCCTCAAGGCAGTGGCGGCCCCGGCCAGCCTCGGCCCACGTGGGGCTGAGGAGCCCAGAGGCCCCAGCGCCAGCCTCCACCTCCCCGCACACCCCGCGGGAGCGGCACAGTATGACCCCGGCAGAGGGTGGCCCAGCCCTGCCCGCGCCCGCCACGGCTCGGAGAGGGGCGCGTCGGCGCCTGACCCCGGAGCAGAAGAAGCGCTCCTACTCGGAGCCCGAGAAGATGAACGAGGTGGGGATCTCGGAAGCAGCGGCAGAGCCTGCGCCCTGGGGCCCACAAAGGAAGGGACAGCATTTCCCCGAGAGCACAGTGGCGGACCGGCGCCGCGTCTTCGAGCGAGACGGCAAGGCCTGCTCCACCCTCAGCCTGTCGGGGCCTGAGCTGAAGCAGTTCCAGCAGAGCGCCCTGGCCGACTACATTCAGCGCAAGACTGGCAGGCGGCCCTCCTCCGCCGCCAGCTACGCACCCCCGGAGCCCGGGCTGCGGGAGCGCGCCCAGAGCGCCTACCTCCACGCGGGGCCCGCGGCGCACGAGAGCCCGGGCCTCGCCCCGGCCTCCAGCCTGAGCTCGCTGCGCGAGCCGAGCGTGCAGCCCCGCAGGGAAGCCGCCCTCCCTCCCGCTGCCGCAGAGCGCCTGCGGGCACCCAGAGATCGCAGGGGCTCCTTCGCAGGTGGCCGCCTCCTGGGGGAACAGCGACCAGGGGACCCCCAGGCCATGAGGGAGTTGCACAGTGGTGCTAACAGCGGACCAAGGGACACCCAAAAGGTGGACAGGACCCCTGGGGGGGCGTCTTGCTGGGGTGCTGTGACCCGGAGGGCCGGGAAGTCCATGTCGGCGGAAGACCTGCTGGAGCGTTCAGGTGCCCTGGCAGTCCCTGTCCACGTGAGGTCCAGGTCGTCTCCCACGGCAGACAAGAGTCACCAGGTAGGTGGTCCAGCAGGTACTGGCGTGAGACTGTCCCTTTGGCCCAGGAACTTGGTGGGCCCCTCCCCAACACCTCCCTTTCCTCTTTCTTCAGATTTCCTTTTAAATGCAGAAAAAGTAGCATTTGTTTTAATGAGAGGTTTTAATTTTTTTTCTTCAGTGCTTTTGCTGGGGGGTGTGGGTGCGGGTGGGTAGATGGGAATAGATGGAAAGTGTTAAGCAGTTGTATAGTTGTATATAGTCGTATGTGTATGTATTTGTTATGTACGGGTGGTGTGTGTGTATATCTCATGTTAGGAAGTTGCCCACCGCTCAGTGCAAGAATGCATGCTTAGGAAAAGTTAGGGATTATTTTTGTGTGTGTATGTTAGCTTTCATTCCCCAGCTTCATGAAATAGAGAATATGTCTAAGTATTTTGAAGATTTTAACTTTACAATATTTATGTTTAATTATTGACATTGATAGTCATTGGTTATTCCTGGTCCACACCTAAGTATGTACCTGGCCTTTAGCTCTTTTTGTGCTTTATACTTACTATCTCACTTAATCCTCAGGGCAGTTCTCTGAAGTAGATTATGTTGTCCATATCAAGCCCAAGTCTCTCTAACTCCCTTCAGAGCTTTATCCTGGTAACACTGAAAAAACAGACTTTCAGAATCTCACAAAGAACTCTCTAATAAAGGCTCAAACTGTGCAAAGATTATAAAGTGCTTTCCTCTGGAAATTTCAAGTACAACTAAAACCAGAACTTGGGCATTCAGATTCCCAGGATCCTCTTAATTTCTGTAACTGATTCTTAGCCTATCTCAGGCTGTACTTCCAGTGGAAATCACATGGTTCCCTTCCTACCTAAGATGTTAGGAATTCACCAAATAATGTCATTATTTTGTCTTGTGGAATTCCGTTGGATGGCTATGAATGTTATTTTGCCTTCCCCCCTAAATATTTTGCAAACTGAGTCAATTCAGAAATAATGCAAAACACAGGTATTGTAGAAAAGTAAAGAAATTTCTTCAAATCCCAACTAATTACTTTATATAATTATATAATCTTTGTAGAAAGATAACCAAATACATATTTAAATATTATTTAATTTGGGGAATATGGAGCCAAGGGGAAAATATTTAGAATGAAATACTTTCATGCTGCTTTCTACCAACACATTCTGGAATTTTTTTTTTTTTAAGAGAGGGGAGAAAGAAAATCAATTTTATTTTTTTCCATCAGGTCTTTGTTTCTCCAACACTTAGTTGTACATGTGGTGTTGGAGTTTGATCTCAGATCCTTGTACATGCCAGGCAAGCACTTCAGTTGCTGAGCCACTGCTCCAGGTCAACATTCTGAAAAATTCTTGAGCTTTCTTCTGTTCTTTCAGCCATCAACCAACCCTTGCTTGACTAGAGCAATTGTCCACAGTAGTTTCCTGCTTGCATTCTCTTCACCATCTTCCTTTTTTGTAGTTAAAACTAGTTTAAAAGATTATTCTCACCGTGTACCTATTTATTTATTTATTGGTACTGGGGATTGAACTCAGGGGCACTTAACCACTAAGCCATATCCCCAACCCTTTTTATTTTGTGTTACTTTGAGACAGAGCTTCACTAAGTTGCTGGGGCTGGCCTCAAATATGTGATCCTCTGCCTTAGCCTCCCAAGTCACTGGGATTACAGGCATGCACCACCACATCCGGCACTCATCCTAGCTTTAGAGGTTTAGATTACTTCTATGAGTAATCTCGTAGAAGCTATCTTCCTCAGTTAAAATACGGAGTCTGTTTCTAATGCTGGCTTAGTTTCATACATCCCCATGCTGCTAGTTCTTGCCAGTCAGATGCTAATAGAACAGGATGTTATAAGCATTTTTGGCAGGGGAAGCGGGTGGTGGTAGTGATGCTGGTGTTTAACCCTGGGCCCCACATGCTGAGCACATGCTCTACCATTATAAGCTTTGACCAGGATGAAGCTCCTTTTCAAAATTCTGTTCAAAAATAAGGTCATTATGGAAAATATTTCCTCTCTGTATGACAATTGATCATTCTTGGACCTGAAATAATGACTGTAGAAGACTGCCATTTTGATCCACTAGTAGCCTAACACCTACCCAGATATTTGGCAAGACTGGGCCTCTCCCTCGCCAACTTGGGATCCACTCTGAAACATGCAGTCTCCTATTTTCTTTTCTTTTGATTCTTCTTTATTTGAAGGGTATAACTGCAGAACAAATAGATACTGGTGATGGAGCTTAACTGCATATCGAACTTTTGCATAGATTAAAATATAGCACAGACAGTAAATAGAAACCCTTTGGAGAAATATAACTCCTGGTGAGAATTTGTTTCCAAATGCTGAAAGAAGGCTTCTGATTTGCATGGAATTTGGGAGGAATTGCATGTTCAGCTGGAGATGGTATCACAAACATTACTTAATTGTTGAGGAAATTGCTCAGTGCATGGCACCACAGTGTTGGATGTAGGCTTTGTTCTGTGGGATGCAGCTGCTAAGTCCTTTTTAGCACCTCTCAGTAAGCACCCATTCAAGCTTAGGCATAATTAACAGAATTGACTTTCTACAAAATGTGAAGTTACAAATAGCTAACAGTAATCAAAATTTTACTAAGTATCTGTTATTGTACTGTGTTGTATAAATGTAAAATTAATCCTCACATCTATATAATGAAGTATATACTGTTATTATCTCTGCTACTAGAAAGGGAACCAAGGTCCAGAGAGGGTACAAAATTTGATCAAGGTAGTAGGGAGCAATGTTTTGACCCCATACTGACCGACACCGAAGTCTTTAAGTCACTATACCAGACTGTCTCCTTGAATAACAGATAGGTTAGGGTAGGGAGAGAAAGTTAAGAGTTAAGTCTTATACTAGAAAATATCAGCTAATTAGATGATCTTCATTTTAACATCTAAATAAGATTTTCAAATGGATTTCTAATTAATTTTAGTAGACACTTAGAACCAGTAGCCTAAAGTAGATGAATATTATCTTCATATTTCATCAGTCACAAAGATATTCAAAACCCTGACAATGAGTAAGGATTGGGATTCAACAGACTAAGTTTAGTCTAAAGTATGCTAAGAATTTTAAGTCAGTTTTGAGATAATTAACGGAAATTGGATGTTTAACAACTTGGTATAAATCTGTGCCTGGTGTTTCTCCAGTAACACTGGTTTTCTCTATATTTCCTTAACATATTTATACTTCTTAACAGTTTACAGAAAATTAAATCTTCGTTGACAGTGAGCATATATCCAAATCAAAGCATAAAATCCTCCTTGAGCTTCTCCTGGTTTGAGAAGGCATTTTCTTTCTGTCCAAGTGGTATTTTGATTGACAAGAAGTTTAAAGAATTCTTTTGGTATCCTGTTACTGGGTCTAACTTTATTTATTTTATGCATACCCACATAAATATCAATTTAAGCTTGACATTCCAGGGAGCAAATCATATGAATACAAAAGTTACGTTCATTCTCATGCTGCAGTGCAAACCATGTGATAGAATATGAAAACGTTTTTAAACTTCAGTGCATTAGGAGTCAAATGGGGCAAAGTGAGTATATCCATGTCAACAAAGGGAAGTATGGTGGTAAAGACTTTAAAAGCACCATAAGGCTTCGTGGAGGGCAGGAATTCCCATTCCATGTGGTGATGTTTGTGTGAATCAGAACACATGGAATTCATTTTTCTCAAAGCTGATTGCATCCATCCCAGCCTCCATTTAACCTATTAAAATTCCAGGGGACAACCTTGGGCTTTGAAAAGATCCTGGCTTAAATCTTTGTGTCTCCATTTAGTTAACTCTGGGCTACATACTTCTCTGAGCTGCAATTATACCCTTTCCTATTGTTATAAAGATTAAATTAGAAATGAAATATCTGTGCCTAATATTCCAGGCACACAGTCTGTGGATTGCAAGGTACTTGACAGAGAATCTGGCACACAGTAAATGCCCAGTAAGGGGTTGCTACAGTTAATAATATCCATGTGTTTGCTGCTTTTTATGCTTCCTACCACCTTTCATTCTTTTTTTTTTTTTTTTTTTTTTTTTTTTTTTTTTTTTTTTTTGCTTATTAGTATTTACACTAGTGCCCAAGGGGAAAAATGAGAAAGGGAGTGAGACGCCCTTTGGACAGGGTAAATGGTTAAACAAAATTATTAATATTAGAGATTATATATGGATCTAATTTTGTTGGGTGTTTTTCCCCCTTTTTATTTGAGACAGGATCTCACTAAATTGCCAAGGCTGACCTTGAACTTGCAATCCTCCTCTCCCAGCCTGCCCTAAGTAGTTGGGATTACAGGTGCGCACCATTGCATCCAGCTAAATTTTTGTTTTCTACCTGTGATCCATTATCATAACTGATTGAATTCTCAATCAATGTAGTATCATCACCATCATGGACTAGATCACATGGGACATATTTTACACTATCAATTTTATACTACTGACTCTTTCAGGACCCCAGTATATACTATTAAATATATACAGGCCTGATACTCTTAAAAATTGCCCCCTGGGGGCTAGAGCAGTGGCTTGGCGGTTATGGCACTTGCCTGGCATACACAAGGATTCAGGTACAAACCCTAGCATCATGTACACAACGAAATGTTGGAGCAATAAAGGTCACATGAAAAACTAAACAAAATTCTTTCTCTCTCACTGTCCCTCTCTCTCAAAACGAAACAAAAACACTGGCCCCTGAAAAGTCCTAGAATTAGTAATATCACATGTGCATGAAATTTCTCAATTTACTACAACCCAATTATAAACCAGATTCATTTCATCTGTAACCATAATTCAGAATATTTAAAAAAAATTCAATAGCATCATCTCCCACATTTCCCGAAGATGCTTGGCCCGGGAACTCATTGTCATCGAGTTTCAAGTGTTGCAGTTGTTTTGAACTGGGGAGGCAATTGTTACCTGATTTCTCTTACTTGGGAAATATCCCCGGTAGGGAGAGCACCTCTAATGAGACAAGCCAAAGTGCAAACTCTGTCACTCTTGACTGTGGGCCAATTTCTTCATTGACTGCAGTTGAGAACTGAATGGGTAGGTATGTGAGTGCTGCCATGGTGCCTCTCAAGGGTAGGTCTGCAAAAAGAAAGTTTTCTTCTCTACCTCTATTCCCTTGGTAAATTTAAATAGCTGTTCATTGGCAATAATCTTGCGCCTTTCCTGTGTTTCAAGGGTGTGCTCCTGGGGGAAGACAGTGGCTTCAGTGTTGTGAAGGATCCATGTTACT